>QXTE01000042.1:7414205-7472250 GCA_003942145.1 Platysternon megacephalum | reverse complement strand
TGTGTGGAGGTGCAGGGCAGAAGGCTGGGTGTGGGGAGGTTCAGGGGTGAGGGCAGAGGGCTGGGGGATGGAGGTGTGTGGAGGGGCAGAAGGCTGGGTTTGGGGGGGTTCAGGGCAGAGGGCTGGGTGTGGGTGGAGGTGCAGGGCAGAAGGCTGGGTGTGGGGGGGTTCACGGGTGAGGGCAGAGTGCTTGGGGATGGAGGTGTGTGGAGGGGCAGAAGGCTGGGTTTGGGGGGGGTTCAGGGCAGAGGGCTGGGTGTGGGTGGAGGTGCAGGGCAGAAGGCTGAGTGTGTGTGGGGGTTCAGGGGTCAGGGCTGGGGTGCTCGGCTTGTGGGGGTGCTCCCAGCCCCCTGCCCTGAGCGGCTTATGGCAGGGGGCTGGAAGGGATATGCCCTGTTCCACCCGCTTCCCCAAGGCCCCGTCCCTACCTCTTCTCTGTCTCCTCTACGGAGCAGCGAGCACGCTGCGGCTCGGCTCCGCCCCCCTTCCCCGGAGGCAGGGGGAGGAGGAGGGGCAGGAAAGCACCACGCTGGGGGAAGAAGCGGGGGAGGTGGGAGCTTGGCTGCCGCAGAACCAAGCTTCTGCCTCCTGCCCCGCAGGGGAGAGCGGTGGGCAGGGGGGCTGAGTGGGGCTGGGGGCTGGGACTGCGGCAGGCAGCGGCGTGCCACCCAAAATCGGCTCGCGTGCCATGTTTGGCATGCGTGCCGTAGGTTGCCGACCCCTGGTCTGTAGTTTTGTGAATGTTATTCCTATTGCTTTGTGTATAGATAACAGGAGCCAACCAGAGTGGATTACTACAAAGTCTAAAACTCAGGTTTGGAACATCAAGAATCCCTGGAAACCACCAGTTCAAAAACCAGGAGGATTAAATCGGCTCTTCATCCTTCCAACCTAAATACAGTAACATACAATTCATCCTCTAGAGGTCTTAAAACCCAAGATCATATCAGGTCTGTGTAGAGCTTAAAGATGACACAGCAATTTTTGTAAGAGTACGTGTTTGCTCCAGTGTCCTTGACCAAATTTTCCAAAACCTGGCTCTCAGTACTGTTCGTTGATAAATTATATACTGTGCGAGAAGGATAAAATGGGACTAAAAATATATCTGAAAGAACACACATCTTCAAATCATTACAATTCAAAGCAGTAAGGGTACATAAATAGAAGTTACCCATTATATTTGCAGCAAGCTACTTGTAAGATTTGTAAAGATGACCTGCAAAAGACTGAGAAAAATATCACTGTGTTCCTCTCCCCCCTCCTTCTTTATTATGTATAAAAAAAAGGCACAAAACGTATTGTGGAGGTTGTTGGGGGTGGGGTTTTGTTTGTTTGTTTGTTTTTCTGCTCTTTTTTTTTAATGTCACAAATACAAAGAATGTCAAGAACTGTATGGTCTTCCCTGGTTTTCCTGAAGGGTCTCCTGATTGCCTGCCCTCCATCTCAGTGGGAGAGACTGTTGGTTAGATCAGCAGATGTGACACTGCCCAGAAGGGAGGGGCAAGAGTGCATGCTTGGTGAGGCAGGAGCCAGGGTCCCTCTCATTCTCGGGCCTCTGGCTCTCATTGGCCAGGCTGCAGAGAGAGCAGGCGGTCTGACTCTCATGCTCACCTCCACCTACTTAAATTCTTCCTAGGATTTTCAAGAACTCCAGAGCCCAGAAGAATGTGAAAAGTGGGTTTACCAGGATAATTTTGGAACCAGGTGGCTCAGTGATCATCCACAAGGACATCCAATACTCTAGGTAGGGTTGCCAACTTTCTAATCGCACAAAACCGAACACCCTTGCCCTGCCCCTGCCCTGCCCCGCCCCTTTTCCAAGGCCCCGCCCCTGCTCAATCCATCCCCCCTCCCTCTGTCGTTGGCTCTCCCCCACCTTCACTCGCTCATTTTTACCAGGTTGGGGCAGGGGGCTGGGGTGCGGGAAGGAGGGAGGGCTCCGGCTGGGGGTGTGGGCCAGAAATGAGGGGTTCAAGGTGTGGGAGGGGGCTCTGGGCTGGGGTGCACAGGGTTGGTGTGGGGCTGGAAATGAGGGGTTTGGGATGCAGGAGGGGGCTCCAGGCTGGGGGGGTGGAGCCAAGTGGTTCAGAGTATGGGAGGGGTCTCTGGGCTGAGGCAGGGGGTTGGGGTGCAGGGGTGTGTGGGGTGCAGGCTCCAGCAGGGAGTTTGGGTGTGGGAGGGGGCTCAGGGCTGGGACAGGGTTGCAGGAGGGGGTTGGGGGCTCTGGAGTGGGACCGGGGATGATGGGGCTTGGTTGCAGGTTAGAGTTGCGGGCTCTGGGGTGGGACTGGGGATGATGGGGCTTGGGGTGCAGGAGGGGGATCAGAACTGGGGCAGGGGGCTGGGAGGGGTGCAGGGTGCAGGCTCCAGGAGGGAGTTTGGGTGCAAGAGGGGGCTCTGGGCTCGGGCAGGAGATTGGGATGCAGGAGGAAGTGAGAGCTCTGGCTGGGGGTGTAGGCTCTGGGGTGAGACCGGAGATGAAGGGTTTGGGGTACAGGAGGGGGCTCAGGCCTGGGGTGCAGGCTCCAGGAGGAGTTTGGGTGTGGGAGGGGCTCAGGGCTGGGGCAGGGGGTTGGGGTGCAGGAAGGAGTGTGAGCTCCAGACAGCACTTACCTCGGAGGGCTCCCCAGAAGCAGCAACATGTTACTCCGGCTCCTAGGCAGAGGCGTGGCCAGGCGGCTGTGCGGAGTGCATGCTCACTGCCTCTGCACACCAGCGCTGCCCCCGCAGCTCCCATTGGCTGGCCAATGGGAGCTGCGGAGCCAGTACTCAGGGCAGGGGCAACACACTGAGTCCGCATGGCTGTCCCTCTGCCTATGAGCCAAGGGACATGTCGCCCCTTCCGGGGAACCACGCGGAACCGGGTACAGAACCTGCCAGCCTCACCAACCGGACTTTTACCGGCCCGGTCAGCGGTGCTGACTGGAGCCATCAGGGTCTCTTTTCGACCGGCCAGTCTGGTTGAAAACCAAACACCTGGCAACCCTAACACTAGGCCTGAGCTGTTGAGGGATGATGGAGTCTACCTGTCGGATGACCTTCATGGCTGGATCCAGCTGTTAACAGATACTCAGCAGTGTGGGTGGGAGTGCAACCAAGCTAATGGCTGGTACTTCCAGTGGCCAGTAAAGAGAAAGGCTAAAAGGGCCAGCTCCAGAGGTAAACGAGAGCTTTGTTGGTGGTCCTTGGGCCTAGAGGAGAAGGGGAGACCTGCAGTCTTAGCAGACTGAGGTCCCTTTACTCCCCATGCAGATGGGAGGACAAGGGGATTCAGAAGTGAGCTGACTCCTAAGGGTGAGCTAAGGAGGGTTGACCCTGCATTATTGGTTATATGGTGGGAGCCCTTTAACCCTGTGCTGGACCCAGTTAAAAGCCTGGTATGTGAGAGCAGGGGTGAGTGGATAGTGCCCCTCCCCTGTGTTTTATTAATAAAGTCGTGGACTGCCGCTTAAATCCATCCCTGTGTCTGTCGTTCTCCTACATGTCCCGATCAGTGTCTCAGAGAATGTTTATTGAAAGGAAAGGGGGGTGTTCCATCTTTTACAAAAGATTCCTTCATTAAAAGGATTAGTCATTGACATTACACAGATGTTTTTTAAAAAAATAGAATTTTAAACAGCGTAACTAAAAATTATTCTCACTCCCAATAGCTCAGTTTTAACTCTAAACTCATTATGTCATCACTTCACTACTTCATTTTTCCTATAGTCAGAGTGTCTTTTAGGCCAGACGAGACCTTAATTTCTAATATAAAATAGCCCCAAGAAGACTCGCTTCACGTCTCTTTAAATTAAAAAAAAAGTCAGTGTTGTCAACTCTTGCGATGTTATCTTGAGTTCTGTGATAGCTGTCTTTTTGTGGGGCAAGTTCTGGGTTATTTAAGTCCTAGCTCCTGGAAACATGTGTTTGTGGAAGAATCTCAGCTTTCATATTAAACAATCCTAAATGTTTAGCCTCCATAGTTCCAAGGAAAAGTTTGAGATTGTGATACTTAAAGGCTCAAAAATCAGAAGGGAAACAAAAAGAAGCTAAAATTTATTATTTTACAAAATCATATTATTTTTAAACAAATCGTGATTTTTGGGGTCTGACTAATTTCTTTTAAACATTTGAGGTTCACAAACAAACCTATTAGCCCTGCTTTATATATTAAAAAAAAGAGAAGCAAAATGGGTAAAACGCTTCCCACCCCTTGCATATCAGATAACTAGCAAACTACTAATAAAACTCAGTATTTTTTAAAACAAATAATCTTCCCTCTTTCAGTAACTCCCATTCACTTTGACAAATCAGAATTAATGCCACTTTTTAAAAACAGCAAA
This sequence comes from Platysternon megacephalum, assembly GCA_003942145.1. Lineage (NCBI taxonomy): Eukaryota > Metazoa > Chordata > Testudines > Platysternidae > Platysternon > Platysternon megacephalum. Next base: position 7,467,928 of record QXTE01000042.1, on the reverse strand, counting down.
GTATCACATAGCACCAGTATATAAAAATATGCAGGAGACACAGGGTTGCCAACTTTCTATTGGCACAAAACCGAACACCCTAGCTCTGCCCCTTCCCTGAAGCCCTGCCCCCCGCTCACTACATTCCCCCTCCCTCAGTGGCTCGCTCTCCCACACCCTCACTCACTTTCACTGGGATGGGGCAGGGGGTTGGGGTGCAAGAGAGGGTGAGGGCTCTAAATAGGGGTGTGGGCACCGGGGTAGGGCCAGAAATGAGGGGTTCAGGGTGCTGGAGGAGGCTCTGGGCTGGGGCAGGTAGCTGGGGTGTGGGAGGGGCTGAGGGCTCCGGCTAGGGGTGCGGGCTCTGGGATGGGGCTGGGGATGAGGAATTTGGGGTGAAGGAGAGGGCTCCAGGCTGGGGGGGTGGGACCGAGGGATTCGGAATGTGGGAGGAGGCTGGGGGTTGGGTATGGGAGGGGGTGAGGGCTCTGGGGTGGGGCCAGGGATGAGGGGTTCAAGGTGTGGGAGGGGGCTCTGGGCTGGGGCAGGGGGGCGAGGTTCAGGGGGGTGAGGGCTCTGGGCTGGGGGTGCAGGCTCTGGGGTGAAGGAGGGGGCTCCAGGTTTGGAGGGGTTCAGTGCAGGGGGTTGGGGTGGGGGGTGCAGGCTCTGGGGTGGGCATGGGGATGAGGGGTTTGAGGTGTAGAAGGGGGCTCTGGCTTTGGGGAGGGGCTCAGGGCTTGGGATTGGGGTGCAGGAAGGGATACGGGCTCTGGGGTGGGTGTGCGGGCTCTGGGGTGGGGCTGGGGATGAGGGGTTTGGGGTGCAGGAGGGGGCTCCAGATTGGGGCAGGGGGTTGAGGCACAGCAGGGCTAAGGCAGGCTGCCTGCCTGTCCTGGCTCCATGCTGCACCCCGGAAGCGGCCAGCAGGTCAGTCTCACCCGCAAGCACCGTTTCCCCCCCCCTCCCCCCCAGCTCCCCTTGGCTAGTTCCCGCCAATGGGAGTGCGGAGCTGGTGCTCGGGGCAGGGACAGCGTGCAGAGCCTCGTGGGCCCCACGCCTAGAAGCCAGACCTGCTAGCCGCTTCCAGGGTGCAGCGCGGTGCCCCAGGATAGGTAGGGATTAGCCTGCCTTAGCTCCGCAGCACCGCCGACCAGACTTTTAATGGCCCCGGTGGTGCTGACCGGAGCCACCAGGGTCACTTTTCGACCGGGTGTTCCGGTCAAAAACTGGACACCTGGTCACCCTAAGGAGACAGCCACTCTCTTGAATGACAGACAGGCCTGTAACTCTCATTGACAGGTGGAGACTGGTATAGCAAATTCCTTGCTCAAATAAAAAAAATTGCACTATAAACGGCAGAGTGGGGCTGACTTCGAAAGGAGCAGGATTGGAATCCAAGGGCTCTGGAAGGGAAGCAGTGAGTCAGGTAGATTGAAACAGGAGGAGAACTCTTATTGCACTAGAGGCTAGGGGGAGAGGATGTGTTGCTTAACTAAGCTGGGGAGAGGTGAAGATGTTATCCCTCTGCTTTTATAGATTCATAGACTCCAAGGCCAGAAGGACCACTGTGAACATTTACTCTAACTGCCTGAATAACAAAGGACATAGAACTTCCCCAAAATATTTTCTAGAGCATATTTTTTAGAAAAAAAATCCAGCCTTGATTTCAAAATTGTCAATGATGGAGACTCCACCACAACCCTTAGTAAATTGTTCCAATGGTTAATTACTCTCACTGTTATAAAAGTATACCTTATTTCCTGTCTGAATTTGTCTAGCTTCAACCTCCAGCCACTGAGTTACATTATACCTTTCTTTGCTAGACTGAAGAGCCCATTATCAAATATTTGTTCCCATATAGATACTTATAGACTGTGATCAAGTCACCCCATAAGCTTCTCTTCATTAAGCTAAATAGATAGAGCTCATTGGGTCTAACACTATAAGACATGGTTTCTAATCCTTTAATCATTCTCATGGCTCTTCTCTGAGCCCTCCCCATTTAAACAACATCCTTCTTGAATTGTGGGCACCAGGACTTGACATCATATTCCAGCAGTAGTCACACCAGTGCCAAATACAGAGGTAAAATAACCTCTCTACTCCTACTCGAGATTCTCCTGTTTATGCATCCCAAGATCTCATTAGCTCTTTTGGCCACAGAGTCACATTGAGAGCTCATGTTCAGCTGATTGTCAACTATGACCCCCCACATCTTTTTAAGTGTCACTGCTTCCCATAGAGTCCCCTGCCATGTAAGGCCCCGTCTACACTACCCGCCGAAATCGGCGGGTAGCCATCGAACTATCGGGGATCGAATTATCGCGTCTTGTCTGGACGCGATAAGTCGATCCCCGAACGCACTACTTCGAACTCCGGTACTCCTGCAGGGCGAGCGGAGTTACCGGAGTCGACGTGGGAGCCGCGAACTTCGATCGCGGCGCCTTGCGGACGCGAGGTAAGCACGCCAAATTCGAACTAAGATACTTCGACTTCAGCTACGCGAATAGCGTAGCTGAAGTCGAAGTATCTTAGTTCGATCCCGCCCCTAGTGTGGACCAGCCCTAAGTGTGCCTACATTTTTAGCAGAGAGGAAGCTGCGCTGTTCCCTCCTCGCACTTACTTGAACCTTACAGAGAAAAGGAATGCTTTGTGTCATTTAACAGCAACTACTATAGCTCAGGAAGACCAGTTCCATGTCAGATACCCCCAGTCCTTCTCTAGAAGTATACTGTGAAAGATGTGGGTCTAAAGCAAGAGAAAAATGGGATCTTTGGGGCTTGTAAAGAGATCCTCTGGGAAAAAGTAAGGAAATATACCTGCACTTTATCATTATATCCTTCCACTGAAAACACTTGGAATTCAAAATGAGCAGTGAAGAATACTCATAGAAACAGAAGTTTGAATTAGTAAATATGAGTATTAAAAACCTAATTACACTCATCCAGTCAGGTCACTGAAACATGCCAAGAGACCTGTGTATCCAAGAAAAACAATCCCACTGAACTAAATTTGTTAATACCAAATGTTCACAACAAAATGCTTGTGAACAATCTGCAGCCTGGAATCATTCAACAAAGTTATCCAGGAAATAATTTCAAATAATGAATACATCTGTGAAAATCTTGAACTCGCCGACAATTCATGGGCAAAACAAGAAAAGAAGTTAATCAAATAAATTATTCATTCAAAATGCTCCTATCAGCTTTACCCAAACCCTTTGGTTACTCTGTGATGTCTGGGCCTACAGACACCCAATCCATATAAAATCTCTATAGGAAAGTACCTCGTGCAAAATAGGTAGTTTCGATATTTAGGACTTTGCTATAATGTTAGTCTGGGGCACTTAGACCAAAGGGAGGTTTCTTTTTGTTTTGTATTCTAGAAATGTCTGCTTACTTTTATCTCTTTTCCCCCTCAGGTAACTACACCTGGTGGATGGAGACCCTGACTATCAAAGTCAATGTGAGTTTTGCCATTGTGTCAATGGGATCATACCTTTGCCATAATGGCTGCTTAAATTAGCCTTTAGTCACTATTTACCCACTATAATGACTAAATAACTTATATGCCTATCAATACCCATACTACACTATTGTGGCGCACGCAGCGTTTTTTCAGAATATATATATTTTTAAATCTATATAGTGCAGAATTATCATGCCCCATCTCAAACCAAGATGGACACAGTCATCATTGTCTGAATAAATATGATGAAATTCAATAATTTCCCCCTCTCTAGTACTCATATGTACTGACTGGGGGTGAAATCCTGGCCGCAATAAGTTAACAGCAAACTCTCATTGAGTTCTATGGGACTAAAAATTCACACTACGTTTTTTCTAACTAGCCAGTTACAATCAGACCTTAACATTTTTCTTTTAGCTGTACTGAAGTGGTAAATAAATAGAATATTGTCTATTTTAGTACAAATCAAACTAGAACCATGAAGTTTTGTACCTGCGCGTTTTCCTGATATTTCTACTTTTCAAACATGTCCATCACTTTATTTACATTTATATTACATAATTTTCAGACAATGACAATAACCAGACTTTAAAATACTAATGGGATACAAAAGTGGGACATGAGTAGGGTGCTCTAGTTAACCCTAATTTTCTTAGTTCAAAGGAATAAAAAATTGAATCTTAAGGATGAATTTTCATTTGAAAAATAGGTTCCTTCTTTACCTCCGTACCTGAGTCTGACTGAGTCCCTAAACCACCCCCAAAGAGAGGAGAGCAAAAATGTAAGAATGTCTCTTTTTTAAAAAAAAGTGCAGTTTATGAGGAGATCTGTGCTTTGATGTATAATGCAAAAGGACATTGGTGGAATGAAGTGTGAAAAATGGGTACGTGTCAGTGACGTGCAAAATGGCAAACTTGCTTCTGAGCAGTTTGGCAGAAGACAGGTTGTGAGAAATAAGGCACTGTTGACAAAGTGGGACTCTCCCTCAGGGTGGTAGCTCTTCCCCTTGAGTTGCCTGGAAGCTGGAATAGCAATACCCTTTCAATTATCTGCTTTTGCCTCCTCTGTACTGCTAATATGTTAGAAGGATTTTTATTACGACATATAAAATAAGGCTAAAGGGACACTTTCAAATAGAAAATCACATTTCCATTTGAAAAATTTGAAGCTACTATAGTTACAAGGCACATATATATAAGATCACTACAACTGAAAGAGGACAGTGGGAGAAATATTTTTCCTGCTGTTAGGCTTCTGCAGTTTTACATTGTGCATGTGACAACACTTTGTGTATGGTCATGTTCATTGTTCTATTGATGACCTGCTGTACGTTCCTGATGGGCCAGGGGTTGCGAGTATTGTAGAGATCAAGAAAGATTTGCAAGAAAGTAGATTGTCCAGCAGTACCTATTACCTATCCCAGAGCATGGGCTTGATTAAATGAGAGCATGGGGATTGGGCTGTGGGATTAGGTTTAGGCCCATGTCTAATATAAATGGAATGGTATTTCAGAGGCTTAAAGGATGATATAATTTTACAGGAAACATATGATGACTGATTACCTCAGTTCTCCTGCACACTGACCTCTACCTCTTGTGCACTGCAGCTATTCAATAGGCCCTGCAAAAGTGTGTTTACCAGGATCTGGCATATTCTTCCCTTTGGGATCCTCTAGACCCCTGCATGGAAATGGAGTAAGTCCCCACTAAACTTATTAGAATCCTGAGGGATGTGATGACAATGGTAATTCAGCATCAGTTGGGCAATAAGCTACCTTTTTATGCCCCGGGTATGCTCACCTGGCCTGATGGGGGGAAAATAAGAAGTGAGGTGTTTGCTCTGTTTTCCTTTCTCCTTGGTGTAGAGCCAGAGAGCACCAGGAGCCTGTGAAGGATGCTGAGGATCTCTCTTCCTTCGTTTCTGAACCTCTGCTTGTCACTGGGGAGCACCTGGCAGGAAGTGCACCCATGCTGCTTTGGACTATCTTGGAAAAATAGAGAGGATATGCTGACTCGGGAGGTAGCAGAGAGTCTGGGATCCAATATGCCCCTTCTAAAGGACAGAGAAGGATGCAGGAGACACCAGGCTGGAGGGGGAAGCATCACCTCCTGAAGAAAGATCTACAGAACGCAGGCCTCCAAAAGCCAGGATAGGGATGGAGCTGGGAGAACTAGAAGGACCCCTCCCTACAAGCCAGAAGAGGGGTAGAAAGGGAAGACTAAGATATGCTGAAGGACATTCTTCTCAACCTGCTGCCCCTCAACTGCAAGAGAGTCAGAAGAGAAGCTGGGGCTGGAAACAAGTGGGGAGCCCGAGCCCCCTTTGCAGGACCCAGAACAGGGAAGTGGTTGCCCCTGCAGAGCAGTGCTGGTTCCAGGGATACCCTGGCCTGGTGTAGCCTCCTCAGCGAGAGCTGAAGAACATAAGAAGCTGTAGTGGGGGAGCAGCAGGAGGGGAGACCTTTATTCCCAGAGTCTCAAAGACAGATGAAGCTCAGCTGGAGGCAGCAGGAAGTATTATTCCCTCCTCAGGTGTCCTCTTGAGGTCCTCAGAAGTTTACTTGTTGCAGTGTTTACATCTCAGCTGCTGTCCATGCTACTGAAACTGAAGAGAGAGTAGGGAGCAGGGGGTGTGCTAGGGACAGTCCCGATTTTGGGGTCTTTTTCTTGTATAGGCTCCTATTACCCCCCACCCCCATCCCGATTTTGCACATTTGCTGTCTGGTCACCCTAGGGTGTGCCCAAACTCATCTGGTGGTGATATTTCTCCAGGGCCTGACTACTCTCCCCTGATGGAAAGACCCTTATCAGCTTCAGCAGGGGAGCAGAAAAACTGGTATGCGCCTTTTTAATAAAAGTTAATTAAAAGACACTGTATCAAGTTAACCATGTCCCTTCATGTCAAAATATGCTGAAACAAATTTTCTTTTGAGGAAAACCCAAGTTGGGTACTTCTTATTCTGGTCTAGTAAGCTGCTCCCCTCCCTTCACAAGACTGGCTCTCCAACCCAAAGGTACATGAAAAAATAGGAGCTTTTCAGTTATGCCAGCCCCTGTAATAGGGCAATAAGATCATCAACCGGAAGAAGAGATGTTGTTTCTTTGGGAGGAATTCTTCCAAAGCATTAAAATATTGTAAGTAAGAGTCAGGGAACCTTGGCCAGTTTCCAGCACTTTCATGGAGAGACTAAAATACTCAAAGGCCATTTTCAGGTGAAGTGAAGTGATGAAGGGGCCAGCCATGCTTGCATTTGCTAATCTCAAGTTTCCTTTAAAGAGTCTGGCTCTTACTAAAAAGTTAAAAACAAATTAAAACGTTCAGGGAATTAAAAAACCCAACACAATAATATATTTGATTGTTCTTGTGTTGTCTCCAAAAACTTCATTAAGTGAGAAGCTGCCCCATAGCTCTGATCATATTTCTAGAACTTGCTTTTGGCTAACTAGTAATTACAGAGATAGTGGAAAGTTGGTATCATCCTAATGATAAGTTGGAGGACACAAAGAGAGCAGATGGGTTGAATTTGTAAAGTGCAACAGCACAATCAGAGCACACACATCAACATTTTTGTTAAAAAAGGCATTTAACTATTCTGCACTTCTGAAGGTCACGTAATCAGAGCTTTGCAAGAGGCTGTGCTGAAGTATTTTAGCTGAAATTGCAGTTTAGAAAAAGATTTCATGTTACTCTTTTTGAAATTCGCATTTGTAGTTTATTATTTGGGATGAGGAGAGATTGTTCATCATACCTCTCTATGAACATATATGTTCACATCACTATAATATCAGTGATTATAATCACTATAATATCATTACATATTTTAAAATAGAAATAATAAACTCTCATATTTCCCAGCCTGTCAGAGAAGTATTTTGATCTGGGTATAATTTGAGACATGTAATGTAAAGAGCAGTGACAGTATTTAGCCTGCCTGAAGTGAGGCAAAAGCCCTTACAAGAAAAGGGAGTCTACAAACCTTTCGTTCCTAGATTCATTCAGACACACAGGACATGCCCCGTTCACATTTACCTGATGATTATGTGACACAGAGAAATGAGAGGTCCATGATCTTTTGCCCACTTCACAAAGAGGAATATATATAAACATTTGGTTTACATTTGATTGTAAAAGATCACAGTTCTTTCTACGCTTATTCATCAAACAGAGTAATGACTGATGGCTAACTTGTATTTACGCTCCCAACTGAAAGGACCTCATTTTAAGAAAATTATGCAAGGCCAGAAGGGGGAAAAAATAAAAATAAAATAAAACAGTCCAGTTTTGTGCCTCAGTTCAAACCTACAGTCTAAGAGCTGCACTGCTACACTATAAACCTTTCCTCTCATTTTGTTTCCAGGTCTGCTTCTATGCAGAAGGTGGTAGTGTCAAACTTTCCCCATCATCACCAAATTTTTTTCTTCAATTCCTTCTCAACTTATATACCATATCCTAAGAACCTCCCTACACCTCCCAGGGTCTGTGGAAAGGAGGAGAGCTGGGATAAAGAGCAGAAGGTTTGTCCTCTCCTCTTTCCAATACCCGCTGTCTGGTCCTCCAAGCTGCCATGAGCACCTAATAATAAAAATTGTACTCATACGTTTTTTTTCACAGAACACTGTATGTACGAATATTAATCAATCCTCAAGGCTCCTCTGTAAGGCAAGCAAATAAATATTATCCTCATTTTAAAGATGGAGAAAGAGTGGGATATGGAGTTAAATAACTTCTGCAAGGTCATCAGTCATTGTCAGGAGCAGGACTATTACTAGTATGTATTATTTGGTAAGTGCCAACAGCATGTGAAGTGCTGTAATAGACATAAGGAGCACCAAGAAGCTTATAGTCTGAATAGACAGATAACACAAAAAGCATGCTGGGAAACCAGGAGAGAAAGTTCAAAGCTTGAAACTTTCATTAATTATTTTTGGTAAGAGTGGGTAACTATTTTTTGTTAAATGTCAGGGCTCCTGACTGCTATGGCCATTGCCTGAAACACTAGACAACTCGGCTTCCCAAGTATGTCACTACACTGCTCACTTTCCCCCCATGTGTAAAATTAGAACAACAGCATAGATATATGTTTTCACCCATAGAGCTCAAACCCCTTTATAAATGGGTTAGTGTTACTACCTGAATTTTAGTCCACTTATATCATCAGTAAAATGAAAATAGTTATTATTTGCATACCCCTTTGTAAGAAAATAAATTAAGTTCATCGGGTGCTATATGAGAGGTGAGCTACGTATTATTAAAGCCAATCAGTGAAAAAGATGGGATCAGAACTCAGGATTTAACATATACTTAGGCCTTTCGCCTTTGACTGGCAAGATCTCTTTTAGATAAAACCAGAGTTCATCTTCTGGCACCAGAACTCCAGGAAGATTTAGCTCTCAGTGGTAGGGCATTTCACTCTGCCATAGGAAGCTAGTTATGCAACCATGCACAGAATATCTGTAGTTAACATTGCAGCTTGAATGTTAATGGGATTTTCTACTGTGTATGCACTGGGGGATATTTACAATTGCTTAAAACTCAAACCTTTTACAACTGAGTTTTCTCAAACTTATCTAAGCAGGCATTATATCCTAGGGACAATTTACATGCCCAGTTTCATGTTTCAGAATTTTGTTGTTGTTTGAGTTATGCTAAAGCTGGAACAATCTTTTTCTTCCCAAGGACGAAATGTGTACAGACACACAGAATTCAAATATCTGAAAGGATTTGCTTGAATCTTCCCAAAAATTTTAGCCTTCAGGTAGAGATTAATCTTGGAGAAATTTAGTCCAAAAGATTCCCTTTGACAATTTATTAGTGTCACAATGTTGGGGTAATTGCACCTCTGACCCCCTTTGATGTCAGCTTAAGGGATGCCCCCTTAAGTCTCAGGTCTCTAGCCATCATCTCTCTCTCTCTGGGAAGGGACCCCCATCCCTCTCCCTCCAGCGATAGGTTTTAGGCTGCAGCCCTCTGTAATTCATTGATTATCCTAACAGGTCTGACCTAGCTCAGCACCTGCAGTTTCCCTCTCTATCTCTCAGGGGCTAAAACAATGGTTTACCAGAGACCAGACAGCCTTACAAAGGGCAAAGTACATTTATTTTAAGGACAAAAAGACTACAGAGAAACCACATCATAAAACAATAAAAAGTCTAACAGTATACATAAGCTTACCAGATGTCCTTCATCGTTGCTACGGAGAACCTGGCAGGTTCGGCCTTCAAACCCTTAAAGCAGGGTTTGCCCTAGTGGTTAAAGGTTCAGGTCACTTTGCTGGTTCAAAATCAGGAACCCCTCTCCCCAGTCAGTTCAAGCTGGCCATTTATACCACAAGCTCTCCCTTTATCTCCTGGGACTCCTGAACCCAGTCTGAACCAGTATATGCAATTCAACCCAGCCGGTGGTGCTTCTCTCAAGTGGTTTACCTGTCCCAGGGTCTGCAGTAATTACCCCCTACTGATTTTAGTTCCTGTACAGCACTCAGTAACCCTCCCCAACCAGTGTACATACAATCCCTTGTGCTCAGAGACACAAATAATACAGATACAATAGTCCCAAGATATACCTGTGTTCATCATATCTGTCACAATTAGCATGTGAAAAAAGTGGGTTAGGATGAAAGCTTTTTTGCAACTTAAGCCTGTGTCATTAGCTCTCACTGCAAAACAATATTGTTGGATACAGCTCTGCACCGTCACACAAGCTTTGTATGATCAGAATTTTTTTAATGCACCTGAGGTTTAATATTGGAGATATATTGCGGTGGTCCAAGACACAACTAAGTTCATACTGGAGTATTAGAATTCTATGGCATTTTGGAAAGATAGCTGCTTTTATCAAAGAACTCACTTTATAGTTCAGTGCCACTGAAGAAAAATGTTTTAGAAAATAATAGGCGTATTTAGTTGCATGCATGCTCACTCTCAAGCTGAGATTCAATAGTTAAAAAGGTAAAGCTATGGTTGCAAGCATGATGAATCATCTCATAAGGACCAACCATTCAAATACACACACACACACACACACACACACACACACACACACACACACACACACACACACACACACAGAGGGAACCTTCTTCAGAACTGCAAATGAACCCAAAAGAACCATCTTATATTTTATCACATAGCAAGCAAGGCTCCCACTGAGAGAAATAACAAACATTGATAACTGGTATAGTTCAATACATTCACTCAGCTTCTCACAGCAGGAGCCTCTCTCACCAATTGCAGAAAAATAACAGTGGATAATATTTATACTAGGACTGTCGATTAATCGCAGTTAACTCATGCGATTAACTAAAAAAAATTAACTGTGATTAAAAAAATTAATCGTGATTAATCGCACTGTTAAACAATAGAATACCTATTGAAATTTATTAAATATTTTTGGATGTTTTTCTACATTTTTAAAATATATTGATTTCTATTACAACACAGAATACAAAGCGTACAGTGCTCACTTTATATAATTTTTATTACAAATATTTACACTGTAAAAATGATAAACAAAAGAAATAGTATTTTTCAATTCACCTCATACAAGTACTGTAGTGCAATCTTATCATGAAAGTGTAATTTACAAATGGAGATTTTTTTTGTTATATAATTTCACTCAAAAACAAAACAATATATTTACAAAACAATGTAAAACTTTAGAGCCTACAAGTCCACTCAGTCCTACTTCTTGTTCAGGCAATCGCTAAAACAAACAAGTTTGTTACATTTACGGGAGATAATGCTGCCTGCTTCTTATTTACAATGTCACCTGAATGTGAGAACAGGTGTTCGCATGGCACTTTTGTAGCCAGTGTTGCAAGGTATTTACGTGCCAGATATACTAAACAGTCGTATGCCCCTTTATGCTTCAGCCACCATTCCGGAGGACATGCTTCCATACTGATGATATTCGTTAAAAAAAAAGTGCGTTAATTAAATCTGTGACTGAACTCCTTGGGGGAGAATTGTATGTCCCCTGCTCTGTTTTACCCGTATTCTGCCATATATTTCATGTTATATCAGTCTCGGGTGATGATCCAGCATATTTAATTTACGAACACTGTCACTGCAGATTTGACAAAATGCAAAGAAGGTACCAATGTGAGATTTCTAAAAATAGCTACAGCACTCAACCCAAGGTTTAAGAATCTGTAGTGCCGTCCAAAATCTGAGAGGGACGAGGTATGGAGCACGCCTTCAGAAGTCTTAAAAGAGCAACACTCAGATGTGGAAACTACAGAACCTGAACCACCAAGAAAGAAAATCAACCTTCTGCTGGTGGCATCTGACTCAGATGATGAAAATGATCATGAATCAGTCCGTTCTGCTTTGGATCGTTATTGAGCAGAACCCGTCATCAGCATGGAAACATATCCTCTGGAATGGTGGTTGAAGCACGAAGGGACATATGAATCTTTAGTGCAGCTGCCACGTAAATATCTTGCGATGCCGGCTACAACAGTGCCATGCGAACGCCTGTTCTCACTTTCAGGTGACATTGTAAACAAGAAGCGAGCAGCATTATCTCCTGCAAATGTAACCAAACTTGTTTGTCTGAGCGATTGGCTGAAGTAGGACTGAATGGACTTGTAGGTTCTAAAATTTTACACTGTTTTATTTTTGAATGCAGGGTTTTTTTGTACATAATTCGAGATTTTAAGTTCAACTTTCATGATAAAGAGATTGCACTACAGTACTTATATTAGCTGAATTGAAAATACTTTTTCTTTTGTATAGTGCAAATATTTGTAATAAAAAATAAATATAAAGTGAGCACTGTACACTTTGTATTCTGTCTATTCTGTGTTGTAATTGAGATCAATATATTTGAAAACATCCAAAAATATTTAAATAAATGGTATTCTATTGTTTAACAATGTGATTAATTGCACAATTAATTTTTTTAATCACTTGACAGCCCTAATTTATACTGATTACTATGTATGTACCTTCTATGTGCAGATCTGTCACCCACAAGGAGACATTCTCATACTGCAAAGGACAACTATAAGGATGTGCTATAATAGCTCATTTATACTGTGAATATTATTGGCCTTTTTGCCACATGATTAGAATTAGATTTGAGAACCTTGGGTAAAGGTGAAAAACATTATTGTTAGCAAATTGGAACTATTAAGACTTCAGTTATTTTAGATATCTGTATTATTAAATCATATAGCATCATTGATTTGAATTGTTCTACAAAGCACATAAGAGGACCAAGTCCAGGCCATTAGACAAACAACACATGATGATAACAGATCATAGTTTGTCAGGAAAACAGAGGAAGCAACAGTTAATAGTTGAGGGGATATAGCTGATGGAAAAGCCTCATTTCACAAGGAAAGCAGAACACACAATATTTTTTGTACATATCTTTCTATTATGATTTTTTTTCAACTGGTCAGAAGCAAGAGCAGAAGTAGAGATTTACAAGTAAAAAGAAATGTGTTATGAGGAAGGATTTGAAGGAAAGTGAGGTTATTAGATGCATAGGAAGATGCCCAAACTTTGTGATACACCAAGCGTCAAATTGGCAACTTGTGAGGACCCCAAGTGCTGCAACTAATTTTGTATGCTTTTAAATCAAAAATGAATGTGCACAACATTATTTGTTTTTACTTCCTTAATTAATTCTAAAACAAACAAAAAAAGTCAAATGATCAACAATTGCAAACCTGCAGCTGAACAGCTTTGTCCTCACCCTTAGCTGCAGGGTGCACTTGGACTGCACCTTGGCCATCACTGCTGGTATTCAAACATATATAAACTCACACCAGATAAGAAGTTTTACCTTGCCTTGTTGCTGAAGTGCATTTCTAGTAAACCTTTTCTTTAGAAGTACATCAACATATGAACAATATGTTACTCAGCATTCTTTGACCTTCATACTTCTTCAGATGCAAATGTCAATGTTTTATTTTCATCAGCCTGTGGTTTGCTCCACGAGAGTTGTTACCCTGAAGCAATTTACTAGGATCTTTCTTCTTGCATGCAACACTAAGCCACATACTGAGAACAGCAGGCACAAAACAGGAAAGATGCTAAATAATACACACCCTATGAATGTGAAGTTAGAAAGTACAATGATGTCTTATCATATTCTTCAGTATTTTACTGTGTTAAAACCGTATTTGAACCCTAAATATACTAGAGATGTTGACATGAAGAAAAAGGGGACTGTTTCAGAGGAGAATAGTTCCTTGTGTTACCTTATTTCCGAGTCACATATTAAAATTCTCTCTTTGTTTTATTAATCCATATAGTTACCTCCAATGAAGACAAAGTTGGCTGTGGCAGATCCAATTACTTTTCCATGCCAAGAGCAAAAATGAATCTATAAATAAATGAAGAAGTAACATTTCTGCTTGTGCTGGAGAAAGAAGTGCCTTGTGAATCTAAAGCTACTTGAAATTTTTACATCTTAAAATAAACCCAAACAGTCTGCCCAATAGCATCTTAGAATTGATACATGGGACACTTGGTCTCAGTCTCCATTATTTTCTTTTCTGGGCCAGCAAGGCTGAGAGCGAGGTTTGCTAACGAACAGCCTGATCCAAAGTTCACTGAAACCATGTCCAAACTAGACCGTATCAGTCCTTGTCCAGAAGTATGGTGGAACCAAAATGTCAGTTTAGAAGAACATGGGATCTCCAGGGCTTTGAAAGGGACTCTGAGGACACCATGGGCAGGGGCGGCTCCAGGCACCAGCGCAGCAAGCGTGTGCCTGGGGCGGCAAGCCGCGGGGGGCAGCAATTCGGTGGCAGGTACGGCGAAGCCGCGGGACCCGCAGATCACCCGCAGAAACGCCGCCGAATCCGCGTGACCGCGGACTGCCCGCAGGCATGCCACCAAAGGCCACCTGACTGCCATGCTTGGGGCGGCAAAAAACATAGAGCCGCCCCTGACCATGGGAGATGGTGGGGAATTAAGTCTGCAGTCACCACCATGTCACCACCACCAGTCCTCAAAAACTTCTGGACCATGCCAAATTCCAAAACCTACTTATTGAAAACTCTACCAAATCTAAAAGTCAAAATATAAAAGAATAAGCAAAATGTTAAAAACACTTCCTGATGGCTACTACAGACACTACACTGGTGAAAACCCCTCCCCCACCTCACTGACCGCACAGATTGCCATGGTTCTCAGACAATGCCAGTGTTACCAATGAAGCTGAAACCAAGAAAGCAAGGGGTGGTAACTCTGGACTAAATACATTGTTTAGATTCTGTCCAGGGCAGGGTGGGAACTCAACCTGCTTACAGGCCCATTCACAAATTAATCGTCATTGAAGCACTGATGATAATCAGGATTACCAGCTGTGACGCTAACGTTTGCCTTTCTTGGATGATAAAATGACAATAGAACACACAGCTAGGACCCCTACCAACCCTTTTTGGGGGGGGGGGGAAACTTCTACCGCCTTTATAAATATGCAACCGAACAGTACTAAAGAAACCATTGCTCATTAACAAAAACATCAAAAACAGCGATCCAATATCAAATCTCTCTTTTTCAAATGAAGCTAATTAGGAAGCTAGCAAACAGCAGTCCCCAATACTACCTATTCATAAGCCAATGTCCTAGATCCCTCCTCAACATACTTCAGGCCAAGGCATGGTACTAAAACAGCACGTGTTCCTCTGATGAGTGATAGCATCCTGTCCATTGACAAATGGAAGTATATCCATGTTCATTCTACTGTACTTCTCTGCAATATTTGATAGTATAGGTATGACACTGCATCCCATATTCACCACAGTAATATTATTATGATACGATTATGGCATAATTATGATGCATTTTGTACAAGATAAGTCATGTGAGGTGTCATTGGAAAAGTTATGATTTATTGAATATGATTATCTTATTTGTATGCATGTATCATTTCTGTATCTGAAGTTATGAATATTGACTAAGGGTCTGTATTTCCAATAGGCATACTCTGGAAAACACCCACCGCCAGCCTTTTAGGTACAACAATGAAGAAGCCAGATGGGGCTGATGGCCCATCAACAAAGACAATGGACTGTAGAATAGCTTAACCTTCCTCTGGGCGTTTTGGCCAGCCTGTAAGCAATGGCTGCTATAAGTCTACAAGGACATGTGACCAGGCCACATTATTCTGGACTCCATCTTGAAATGTCAGTATTTTTCCACAAACCAGTCTGGGAACCAAGTTTTGAAACAAAGGGTTCCCACCATAGACTAAAGCTATATATGACAGGGAGTGACATCATATGTTGTTCTTCACTCCCCACACAAGAGGACTCCTGGAAACACCTGAGGAACAAAGGCTGAACTGGGGGAAATGCTGGACCCAGGCTAAAGGGATTTCTAGCCTGTGTATGAAGACCTGAGAAACCCAAGCTGTAAAGCTAATGCAGCTTGTGCCTTAGGAATCTACCTCCACCATCAGTTAGGGTGAGAATCTGCTATTCATATCTAATCTATCTAGTATATTAAACTTAGTTTGCATTTTTGTTTATTTGCTAGGTAATCTGCTTTAATCTGTTTGCTATCCCTTATAATCACTTAAAATCTATCTTTTGTAGTTGTTAAACTTGTTTTCGCTTTAGCTATAGCCAGGGCCGGCTCCAGGCACCAGTGAAGGAAGCAGGTGCTTGGGGCGGCCAATGGAAAGGGGTGGCACGGCCGGATCTTCTGCGGCAATTTGGCGGCGGGTCCCTCAGTCCCTCTCTTCCTCTTTGAGCTGCCGCCAAAGTGCCGCCAAAGAGGAAGAGAGGGAGCGAAGGACCCGCCACCGAATTGCCGCAGAAGAATGAAGCGGCGCGATTGAGCTGCCGCCAAAGTGCCGCCGATCGCCTTTTTTATTTTTTTTCCCCCCGCTTCGCCACTTGGGGCGGCAAAAAGCCTGGAGCCGGCCCTGGCTATAGCAGTGAGTTGGAGTGAAGTGCATGGGAAATCGTAGCTCAAGGGGCAAAGGCCGTTGCATATTCCTCTCCACATTGAGAGGGGGTGAACTCTATGAGCTTACGCAGTTCCCTGTGCAGTGCAAGACGAGAGAGCCTGCATATAACTGCAGCTGGGTGTGTCCACCTATGTGAATGCTGGCGGAAATGTAGGGCTGGGAGCGGGTCTGTAGCTTGTCACAGCAGCACAGTGAGAGAAGGAGCCCAGGTCAGAGGACTCAGTGGTACCTCAGTTCGAGGTGGCACCCCGGGCGGAACCCGTCACAATAGGTTCCCCAAATACTCCTGCCCTAGCTACAAGAGGCTACGGGAGTGAACGAAGGTGCCTTGAAATGGTCCTTCCTCTCAGACTTAACCCAGAATGTTATCATGAGCCCTCCAAATACAGTGGCCCACAAAGCGCAATTCTCTCCTCCACGTTTCTATGAGTAAGCTGGTGACATAACACAGACTGTAGCACCAGCAGTATGCAGGTGGCAGCCAGCTCCACATATTCTTTATATCAAATATAAACAGCAATTCTCCCAGGGATGGGAGGTTCAGGGTGTGGGAGAGGGCTTTGGGCTGAGGCAGGGGGTTGGAGTGCAGGGGGGGTGAGGGCTCTGGCCTGGGGGTGTGGGCTCTGGGGTGGGGCCGGGGATGAGGAGTTTGGGGTGCAGGAGGATGCTCTGGGCTTGGGGGGGCTCAGGGCTGTGGCAGGGGGTTGGGGCATGGGCTTACCTCGTGTGGCCCTGTCAGCAGTGCAGCGGGGGTGGGGGGCTAAGGCAGGCTGCCTGTCTGTCCTGGCACCGCGCTGCACACGCCCCAGAAACAGTCAGCAGGTCTGGGTCCACGTGTTGCTCTGATCTGCAGGCACTGCCCCCTCAGCTCCAGCCAATGAGAGTGTGGAGTCGGTGCTTGGGGCGGGGGCAGCGCGCGGAGCCCTGTGGCCCCCCTGCCTAGGAGTCGGACCTGCTAGCTGCTTCCGGGCGCAGCGCGGTGCCAACCAGGACAGGTAGGGACTAGCCTGCCTTAGCACCGCAGCACCGCCGACCGGACTTTTAACAAACCCAGTTGGGGGTGATGACCAGAGCCACCAGGTCCCTTTTCGACTGGGAGTTCCGGTAGAAAACCAGACACCTTATCACCCTAGATCAGTGGTCTCCAACCTTTTTACGCCCAAGATCACTTTTGAATTTAAGGGCAACCCAGGATCTACCCCGCCCCTTCCCCGAGGCCCCGCCCCACTCACTCTATCCCCCCCTCTCTCCATCGTTCGCTCTCCCACACTGTCACTGACTTTCACCCAGCTGGGGTAGGGGATTGAGTTTGGGAGGGGGTGCGGACTCTGGGCTGGGGCCGAGGGTTCGCAGTGTGGGAGGGCACTCCAAGCTGAGCCAGGGTCAGGGGGTTGGGGTGCAGGAGGGGGTGAGGGGTGCAAGCTCTGGGAGGGAGTTTGGGTGTAGGAGGGGGCTCTGGGCTGGGGCAGAGTGTTAGGGTGCAGGAGGTGGTGCGGGGTGTGGGCTCTGGGAGGGGGGCCAGGGCTGGGGCAGGGGCTTGGGGTGTAGGAGGGAGTAGGGGGTTCAGGGATGGAGGTTGGGGTGTGGGCTCCCACAGAGGGGCACTTACCACCGGCGGCTCCCAGTCGGCGGTGCAGCAGGGATAATGCTGCCTGCCCCGGCCCCACTCAGGCACTCCCTGGGGGTGGGGCACGTGGCACTGTGTGCTGACCCTCTCTTCAGGCACCGCCCCCACAGCTCCCATTGGCCACAGCTCCCCATTCCCGGCCAATGGGAGCTGTGGGGGCGGTGCTTGCAGGCAGGAGCAGCGCATGGGGCCACGGGGGGGTGTTGGCCTCTTCCAGGAGCGATGTGTGGGGCCGCGGTAGGCAGGGAGCCCGCCTTAGCAGCAGCCCCGCTGCACCGCCACAGACGGAGATTGCAATCGACTGGGAGGGTCCCCAGGATCGACCAGTCGATCGCAATCGACGGATTGGTGACCACTGCCCTAAATGAAGAGCAGCTGAGCTTGCTGAAGCTGCAGCCAGGAAAGGTTAAGATGCTAACAGGAAGAAGGAACATATTATTTGTATGAACATAATACCCAGGCACTCCCCAGTCAGAACTGAGGCCCCATCGTGCTGTTCACTTTACAGACATGCAATAAAAGACAGTCCTTGCCCCTAAAATCACAAAGAAATTACATACAAGAACCTACATTAAAATAATATTATTTAATTTGCCAAAGTCATACACTTAAAAGTTAAGAAATGTCAGGTTGAAAGTTGCCCATGAAACCTTAATTCTGCCCCATTCTTTGTAGACCTGTGCACTGAATGAAGGAAAGTGTCCGGTGGAAAAATTATGTGATCATGTAATTAAAGACTATCATGATGCATGAACACAATGTTAAATCTGATATTTCCTAACTCTTCAGTGTTTAGCAATCTAAGGGCTTGTCAACTCAGGGACACTCTGGAAATTTAATACACAATAATTAAGCTAAACTGAATTAAGGCCACTTTAATTCTGAATCAATGTCCTCAAAAGAGTTTAATGTGGTTTAACTAATCCACTTTAAATTCACACCTTTAGTTAATTCGTATCATCTTCCTTCAGAGTCTCCATGTAGAAAAGCCCGATGTAACAATATTTTAATATATATTTTATATCTAATTTTTAACTTTGTTTCAGGGTAGATAAAAATCTAAGATTTTTTTAAACATTGAATTTATTTATTTATTTAAATCACATATTTTGAAAAATTAAATACAGATTTTTTTACAATAAACCTACTCAAAATTAAATTCAACACTGACAACCTATATTAACTCTTAAACTTCTTATAATCTATTATAATCATTTAAAATAACTGGGTGTGCATGTTTGTGCATATTTTCTATGCATATATAAAGCAATACATATTTGCTTCCATATTTTGAAGAAAGTTAAACTACTGAACTGGTAGAAGTCACCAGCTAAACATCTGGAACCCCAGTTTGTTGAAGAGCTAAATCAGCTTTTGATAGCAGCAACCTGTTCTGTAGATGCACAGAGAATATTTTTTTCAGTTCAATTTCCACAACTAGGTCAGTTCAATTATTAGTTCATTGAAAGTTAAGAAACCAATTGGGAGTTGAAAAACCAGGAAAGTTTGTTTTCCTCTATAAATAAAAGTCTATGAATAAAAATTAGGTGTGAGAGAATGAGATCTACTAGTTTTAAAATCTTGAAGGACACGGTGACAAGGAATAAACAGTTCAATTCACTGACTAGAGATAACAAAACATGTTTTGATTAAAAAAAGTTTATCCAAAAGTTTATGTAGCCAGCCATTTAATAATAAATAAATATATAATATGTTATTTTTGTACATTTTTAATTGAATTTGAACTTCCATCCAAATAGAAAATGGTGAATGATGCATTTCTTATTTACTAGATGATTATTTTAACTTGTGATTTGTGGCAAGTTGTAACATAATGAAAAATGTAAAAATTAATTAAGAATCTGAATCAATGTACATTACTTAATTGCTTAAATAACTGTTCCTGGTTAGCAAAAAAAAAACCCCAAATTTAGTGTAAAGGCTATATTTAATTGCAAGTCAACATGTTTAATGGTTACCAATCAAGGAGAATCAACCTTTCATTAGGAAAACAACTAAAATGAAAAATATGAGTAAAATGAATTATTTAAATCAAGGTTTCCTGCTTGCTGATTTAGATCATGATTTAAACTGCTTGGATTTAAATCAATGCACTCTGGTTTGTTCTTTTTTAAAGGAAAGGCAAATTTTCTTATATGCAACTGTAATAAACCCCTTTTAAGCATCATTAAAAGTCCACACTGAAGTGCAGACCTTTACCACTTGAGTTACAGGGGTCACTACATTAACAGGAAACAAGAGAAGGGTTGTTATATCAGAACGGGAATGGACCACTGGGGCCAGGAGGTCATTTCTGGGATTCTGGCCAGGCTCTCTCTATCACAAATTGCCCCTGCAGCTACCCTGGCAGCTCCCAGGCATTCCCAGTGCAGTATCTGCTACTGCTGCTGTTGCTTCTGCAGTGCTTCTGCAGTGCTGGATCGGCGGGTAGCCATCGAACTATCGGGGATCGAATTATCGCGTCTTGTCTGGACGCGATAAATCGATCCCCGAACGCGCTAGTTCGAACTCCGGTACTCCTGCAGGGCGAGCGGAGTTACCGGAGTCGACGTGGGAGCCGCGAACATCGATCCCGCGCCGCGCGGACGCGAGGGAAGGCGCGTTAGTTCCAAGTAAGATACTTTGACTTCAGCTACGCTATTCGCGTAGCTGAAGTCGCGTATCTTACTTCGAACCCCGCCCCTAGTGTGGACCAGCTATTTTGCTGTGCTGGCAATGTTTCCTGTCATGCAAGGAAATGGCGAATCTCAGCAGTTTATATCTCAGCTAAAACAAAACAGAATGTCCTGGGGCAAAAGAAAGGCACTTCTCAAGCCCAAGAGCTTTCCCTCATCCATTTTCAAAGGATTGCTACAAATGATGGAGGTGTTCGAACATCTTTAAAAAATGGCAAAAATTGTTTATAATGAAAAGTATAATGAACAGAAATGAAATGCAACCTTAATATAGGAATCACTACCAGCTCCTCCTATAATTAAGGAAGAAACTTAACAGGTGAGAGTAGATCACAACAGAGGAGATGGTGGTAGATGAGGAGGGACAAGATAAGGGTAACAGTAATTGAAATACATGATTACATGCACAGGCTATATGCAAAGTTTGCATGTCTGTTCTCCCTCCACGTCAGCCTCTACTACTCAGGATATCAGGCCTCAGATTGTTAAACTGGTCTAACTGGACACCTCAAGACTATTGAATTCCCAAATAGCTATCGCAGCAAAAGAAACCAAAAACCACTTTTAGTTTTGTAACTCACAAGACGACAGTGCCTCTTCTATAAGACAAAGACCTAGCCAGAATTGGCAATACTAAAGGCATTTCAAAGCTAAATGCAACACTTTTCTTCAAATTAAAACAAAAACAACAAGGAGTCTGGTGGCATCTTAAAGACTAACAGATTTATTTGGGCATAAGCTTTCATGGGTAAAAACCCCACTTCTTCAGATGCATGGAGTGAAAATCACCGATGCAGGCATAAATATACTGACACACGAAGAGAAGGGAGTTACCTTACAAGTGGAGAACCAGTGTTGACAGGGCCAATTCAATCAGGGTGGATATGGTCCACTCCCAATAATTGATGGGGAGGTGTCAATACCAAGAGAGGGATCAGTATCCCTGATGAGGCCACGGCACGCCCGGTGGCTGAGCTTTGTGACTTTGTCCTCACCCACAACCATTTCATATTTGGGGACAACTTATACCTTCAAGTCAGCGGCACTGCTATGGGTACCCGCATGGCCCCACAGTATGCCAAAAATTTTATGGCTAACTTAGAACAACACTTCCTCAGCTCTCGTCCCCTAGTGTCCCTCCTCTACTTGTGCTACATTGATGATATCTTCATCATATGGACCCACAGGAAGGAGGCCCTTGAAGAATCCCACCTGGATTTCAACAATTTCCACCCCACCATCAACCTCAGCCTGGGCCAGTCCACGCATGAGATCCACTTCTTGGACACTACAGTGCAAATAAGTGATGGTCACATAAACACCACCCTATACCAGAAACCTACTGACTGCTATACTTACCTACATGCCTCCAGCTTCCATCCAGGACACATCACACGATCCATTGTCTACAGCCAAGCCCTACGATACAACCGAATTTGCTCCAATCCCTCAGACAGAGACAAACAGCTACAAGACCTTTATCAAGCATTCTTAAAACTACAAGACCCACCTGGGGAAGTGAGGAAACAGATTGACAGAGCAAGACGGGTACCCAGAAGTCACCTACTACAGGACAGGCCCAACAAGGAAAATAACATAACACCACTGGCCATCACGTACAGCCCCCAGATAAAATCTCTCCAGCACATCATCAACAATCTACAGCCTATCCTGGAAAACGATCCCTCGCTCTCCTAGACCTTGGGACTCAGGCCAGTCCTCGCTTACAGACAGCTCCCCAACCTGAAGCAAATACTCACCACACCACAGAAACACTAACCCAGGAACCAATCCCTGTAACAAACCCCATTACCTACTCTGTCCTCATATCTACTCTAGTGACATCATCAGAGGACCCAACCACATGAGCCATACAGGGCTGGCCTTATCATGAGGTGAACTGAGGCGGCCGCCTCAGGTGCCAGACTGGGGGGGGGGGGGGGGGCACCACTAGGACCCAGAGTGTAGAAAATTGTGTCTGCTACTGGTGCATATGTATTCTCTCTACTCTAGCTGCACAGAGATGGTGGTGTGCTGTGCTGGAGGAAGGAGGGCTCAAGAGACATAACAGGCAGGCAGGAGAAAAGGTGAGAGGGAATAACAGAAAGCAGCAGGAGCTGCAAGGAGAGAGAGGAGGAGCAGCCTCTTATGTACCTCTCTAGCATCCTCAGGAGCCTGGACTCATTAACACCAGCTTCTCAGGGAGCTTCCTGTTTCCTGCTGCTTCCCTGAACCCACTTGAGGAGAACAGGCAATCAACTGAAGTAGTAGGAGACAGTTAGGCCCTTAAGACACTGATATCTTCCCTCAGGCTCTGCTACCAGCTCACTTATTTGTCCCCTTCAATTGAGTGTTGAGAGCCACTGTAGCTGGCACAGAACAGCAGTCATGAGTGAAAGAAGAAAACGCCCCTCTGGGGCAGCATTCAGAAAAAGCAAGCAAGCAAAGGAAGCTTTTCTATCTAAGCAGGAAGGAGCTCTCCTGAGATACATAGTCACAAATGTTCACAGTGAGACTTCCGGCCCCAGTGAGGATGTGAGTGGTGAGGAGATGCCTGATCTTCCAGTTAGTCAGAGTGCAGGTGATCTGGCAGCTACTGCAGCATCCATATCTCCATCTCAAATGGATGTAACCATGCACATTCCTGAAGAAAAATGTAGATCAGAGAAGAGTGTGGTGGAGGCACAAGAAACAGCCGTTGCTGAGTTTAGTTCCTTAAGTCTAGATGATCCAGGACTGTGGACCCACTTGAGCAGTAGCCTGAGGAACGTCCTTGTACAGCACATGAAAAACTTCAAGCTCCCCAAAGACAATGAAAATAGAAGTTTCCATTCAACACATTACTGGCGTGAAATCCCCAATGGTGACGAAGTGGAGAGGCCATGGCTTATGTACTCAAAAACCCAGAATGCTGCATACTGTTTTTGTTGCAAACTCTTCCAGTCTAATATTCCAGTCACATTGGATTCTACAGGAACAAAGGACTGGAAAAATCTGGCTAGAAATCTGGCATGCCATGAGAAGGCAGCAAATCACCAGAGAGCATTCCATCGGTGGAAAGAGCTTGAGATGAGACTAAGGTTAAAGGCACACCACTACCTTGGAAGAACAATTCAAAATGAGATCATACAGTTACTGGCAACAAAGGTCAAACAGAAGATTGTGTCAGATATGAAGTCAGCAAGTACCAGATGACAGAACAAGGAGTAAGGGTCTCAAGTTGCAGTGGGGAGGTGTAGATTGGATATTAGGAAAAACTTTTTCACTAGGGGGGTGGTGAAGCACTGGAATGGGTTACCTAGGGAGGTGGTGGAATCTCCTTCCTTAGAAGTTTTTCAGGTCAGGCTTGACAAAGCCCTGGCTGGGATGATTTAGTTGGGATTAGGTCCTTCTTTGAGCAGGGGGTTGGACTAGATGACCTCCTGAGGTCCCTTCCAACCCTGATATTCTATGATTCTAAGATATTACTCTGATATTCTGGACTGCACACCTGACATCAGCCATACGGAACAAATGACTTTAATGGTGCATTTTGTAACAACAACAACAGAACCTAGTGAAAATGTCCCTGCAATGGTGACGGTCAGAGAGCATTTTCTAGAATTGATTGACATTGATGATACTACAGGAGCTGGTATGACAAATGTGCTTGTTAAAAAGCTGGAAGAGACGGGAATTGCAATAGCTGACATGAGAGGTCAGGGCTACAATAATGGTGCCAACATGAGAGGAAAGAACAGAGGAGTTCCAGACACGGATCCGAGAGTTAAACCCTCGAGCTTTTTTTCTCTCATGCAGTTCTCATTCATTGAACTTGATGGTCAGTGATGCAGCATCAGCTTCCAGTGAGGCTGCTGAATTTTTCATGTAATTCAAAGCATCTATGTATTTTTCTCTGCATCAACTCATTGATGGAAAATTTTGAAGGAACATCTGGGAACATCCTCTCTCTGACACTGAAACCACTGAGTGCCACATGATGGGAAAGTTGAGTGGAGGCGATAAAGCCTATCAAACACCAAATTGGGAAGACAGATGATGCCATAGTTGCCATTATGGAGGATAATGTTATGACAGGAACTGTTTGTGGGAGAACAGTGGCAGAGGGAAATGGAATCACCAGAAACATACATAACTTCAAATTTCTGTGTGGCTTAGTGTTGTGGCATGACATACTGTTTGAAATAAATGTTGTAAGGAAGAGACTCCAAGGTGTTGACCTTGATATATCTGGAGCAATGGAACAACCGGACAAAGCAAAGTCATACCTACAGTCTTACTGGTCAGATGAGGGATTTCAAAATGTTCTGAAGAGTGCACAGAAGTTTGCAGAGGAACTTCACACTGAAGCTATTTTCCCACCCATTCAAGAATACAAGAGTCACCGAAGAAGAAGACATTTTGATTACGAGGCACAGGATAATACCATAAGAGACCCCAAACAACAATTCAAAGCTGAATTCTTTAACCAGGTGCTAGATTGTGCAATACAGTCAGTTGAAGAACGTTTGATGCAGCTCAAGAAACACAGCAGTATATTTGGGATGTTGTATGATATTCCAAAACTCCTCACTATACCTGAAGAAGACCTACACCAGCAATGCAGGGCACTAGAGACAGTGTTGACACATGATGACATGCGCGATATTGATGCAA
Source organism: Platysternon megacephalum (assembly GCA_003942145.1). Lineage (NCBI taxonomy): Eukaryota > Metazoa > Chordata > Testudines > Platysternidae > Platysternon > Platysternon megacephalum. Next base: position 7,442,569 of record QXTE01000042.1, on the reverse strand, counting down.
GTGACTTAGGTAATAAACTGAAAGCCCTTTCAAGATGCATTTCAGGAGGATCAACTCCAAAGGCTGTTCTGGAATATATGTGCACAAATAAGATGACCACCCTCTTTCCAAATGCTTTTGTTGCTCTGCGTATACTTCTAACACTTCCTGTAACAGTAGCCACTGGAGAACGCAGCTTCTCCATGCTGAAGTTAATAAAAACACATCTACGCTCCACAATGACACAGGAGAGGCTGGCCGGCCTTGCAACCATCTCAATAGAGCATGAGCTGGCCCAGACTGGGGACCTTCAGGAAGCAGTTCAAATCTTTGCAACCAAGAAGGCACGGAAAGCACCACTTTGATTATTCAAACGGATAAAAATGCCAGTGTTTACTATGCAGAAAAGAAAAGTTATATTTCCTGTTCAGGCGTTTGAAAGTTAAGTGTTACTTAAAATTTTTGAACAAGGCATTTTAAATTGTTAGTTCTCCTTTATTGGTGTAGGTAGCAGAGCAGTACCATGAGAGGAGTAGAACAGGAAGAAGGCAGAACTGAGACCTTTAAAAGTTTTGGCCCAAGCGAGGGGGCATGGGGGCATCATTTGAGCTCCCTGCCTCAGGTGCCAAAATGTTGTGGGCCGGCCCTGGAGCCACAGTATCAGGGGCTCATTCACCTGCACATCTACTAATGTTATATATGCCATCATGTGCCAGCAATGCCCCTCTGCCATGTACATTGGCCAAACCAGACAGTCTCTACGTAAAAAAATAAATGGACACAAATCAGACATCAGGAATGGTAAACATACAAAAGCCAGTAGGAGAACACTTCAATCTCCCTGGATACTCAATAACAGATTTAAAAGTAGCCATACTTCAACAAAAAAACTTCAAAAACAGACTTCAAAGAGAAACTGCAGAGCTACAATTCATTTGCAAATTTAACACCATTAATTTGGGTTTGAATAGGGACTGGAAGTGGCTGGCTCACTACAGAAGTAATTTTCCCTCTCTTGGTATTGACTCCTCCTCATCAATTATTGTGAGTGGACCACATCCACCCTGATTGAATTGGCCATGTCAACACTGGTTCTCCACTTATAAGGTAACTCCCTTCTCTTCATGTGTCAGTATATTTATGCTTGCATCTGTAATTTTCACTCCATGCATCTGAAGAAGTGGGTTTTTTACCCACGAAAACTTATGCCCAAATAAATCTGTTAGTCTTCAAGGTGCCACCAGACTCCTCATTGTTTTTGTGGATACAGACTAACATGGCTACCCCTCTGATACTCTTTTCAAATTAGCTTGCCTTCAAAAAGTAGGACATGCTCACATATTATAACCAGATCAAAATATTTCTCTGAAAGGCTGTGAAATACGGGAGTTTATTATTTCCATTTTAAAATGTTTAGTGATATTATAGTGATGCGAACGTATATGTTCATAGAGAGGTTTATGATGAACATTCCCACCCAAAATAATAAACTACAAATGTGAATTTCGAACAGAGTAACATGAAGCACACCCTCTTGCAAAGTTCTGATTATGTGACCTTAGGAAGTGCAGAATAGTTAAATGTCTTTTTTAACAAAAATTTTAATCTGTGCGCTCTGGTTGTGCTGTTGCACTTTACAAATTCAATCCACTTGCTCTTTTTGTTTCTTCCAACTTATCACTAGAATTATACCAACTTTCCACTATCTCTGTAATTACTAGCTAGCCAAAAGCAAATTCTAGAAATATGATCAGAGCCGAGGGCAGCCTCTCACTTAATGAAGTTTTTGGAGACAGCACAGAACAATCAAATATATTATTGTGTTGAGTTTATTCCTCCCTGAACTTTTATTTTCAATTTTTTAGTAAGAGCCAGACTCTTTAAAGGAAACTTGAGATTAGCAAATGCAAGTGTGGTTGGACCCTTCATCACATCACCTGAAAATGAAAGTTTTCCAGCTCTGGAGCTCAAGAGTTTTCACCTCTTAAAAAAAACAACCTCTGTCACAGATGGCCTTTGAATATTTTAGTCTCTCCATGAAAGGGAACCATGGCCAGTTTCCAGCACTGACTCTTACTTACAATATTTTAATGCTTTGGAAGAATTTCTCCTGAGGAAACAACATAACTTATTAGGGATGATGATCTATTGCCCTATTACAGGGGCTGGCATAACTGAAAAGCTCCTATTTTTTATGTACCTTTGGGTTTGTGAGTCAGTCTAGTGAAGGGAGGGGAGCAGCTTACTAGACCAGAATAAGAAGTGCCCAACTTGGGTTTTCCTCAAGGAAACCAAAACCAACACCTCAACCCCCATTCTCTCATTTCATCATGCCCCATGCTCCGGGATAGGTAATAGGTACTGCTGGGCAATCTGCTTTCTTGCAATTCTTTCTTGATCCCTAAAATACTCACAACCTCTGTCCCATCGGGAACATACAGCAGACCATCAACAGAATAATGAACATGACTATACACAAAGTGTTGTCACATGCACAAAGAAAAACTGCAGAACCTAGCATCAGAAAAAATATTTCTCCCACTATCCTCTTCCTGTTATAGTGATCTTATATGTGCCTTGTAATTATAGGAGGTTCAAATTTTTCAAATGGAAATGTGATTTTTCAAGTTGAAAGTGTCCCTTTAGCCTTCTTTTATATGTTGCAATAAAAATCCTTCTAACATATTAGCAGTACAGAAGAGGCAAAAGCAGATCATTGAAAGGGTATTGCTATTCCAGCTTCCAGGCAACTCAAGGGGAAGAGCTCCTGAAGGAGATTCCCACTTTGTCAACAGTGCCTTATTTCTCACAACCTGGCTTCTGCCAAGGCAGAAGCAAGTTTGCCATTTTGCACGTCACTGACACCTACCCATTTTTCACACTTCATTCCACCAATGTCCTTTTGCATTATACATCAAAGCACAGATCTCCTCTTAAACTGCACTTAAATAATATGAGACATTCTAATGTTACTTACATTTCCCTCACACTGTTACGCCCGGCTTCAGATTGTCACTCTCTTTGAAATCTTATATTGATGTGACAAATGAGGACATGGACTATAGATGCAACATGATTGCTCGGAAATATAAGGCACCACTTCCAATGCAAAAATGCTTTTAGGAGATCTCCAAGTTCATTCAGTCAATCCCTCAGCTATTTCTCACTAAGAGGCTGTCTGAACACTTGTTTCCTTAGTTTTCACATACCAGATAAGAGTTGTGGGTAATGCATTCTGTGCATTCCCTAATCCTAAAGTCAAGGGAATAACCCAGCAAGCTACTTCTGCCCCTTTAGGTTTAGGCACTTGTCTGAAATAAAATAAACTTCTCTTGAACTTTTAGTGCTGCATGCTGTTCTCTTCACACTGTTTTCTTGTACTAAGTGGAAGGTATTCAAGGACATCATCATAAATTAATGATATATTGGGAATTTTTAAAAAGAGAGGAGAATATCTTATCTGGCAATTCCCTTTTGGATGAGAGAAGCCATGGTAGCGTGACCAGAAAAAAGCAGTAGAGGAAGAGGAAAGGACACAAGCAAAATACAAATAGTGCTGATAGCTCTGAACAATGGGGATATGCAAGTAAGTGTCCTTAAAATCCACTGATGAGAGGAAGTCCGACAGTTGTCAGATTCAGCCACCAAAGAACTTCTGTCTTAAATTTTGGCACCTTACCAACTAGCTGAGCCAAAATCTGACCCAGTTCTTTGCATTATTGTAGAAAGAAAAATAGCATGAAGCAAACCTTATAATTTGGAATATTGCATATGCATATGCCCTGATGGTGATTTACTGTGGCTCTATTTCAGCAAGAGAACACAACTGTCCTTGGAGTGGGAAGGAAGGAATGGTGCTTTGCAAAATAACTCTTCTATTATTGCCAGAATCAAATAATCTTTTATTCTGTAGGCCCATTCCTACAGGAAACCTGAAGTTCTTCCCCAACAGGGCCTGCAACAGCGCAGAGACTGTCAGAATGAAGTGATCCAAATCTTTGAGTATTTGTCATGGCCAGACCACCACTGGAACCTGAAACCCATCTAACTCTCAAAATCACGTATGGTCTTTTTTGACTATCCTGCTGCCACTTTTCAATCTGTCCTACCTGCAGTCTCAGTCCAATGAATGCCACATGCTGGCCACACACATCTAACTCCCAAAGAAATATATGATTAAGACTTCTCACTCAAGTCAAATTCCTTTTCCTATTCACTGGCTGCAAGGAGTGCTGAATGAGAACTATGAAATATTCCACGAGTATTTCCTAACTGACAGAATTTCAACCAATCAATGCACTAGATATGTTTGTCCACAAGGAGCTTATATGCTTTGTTTTATCGTTATTGTCCCTACTTCAAGCAAAGTATGTCAGTCCAAGCAGGAAAAGTTATAAAAACCAGTCAGTCATATGATGCTTTAGAAATGAGTTATCATGTTTGCATTCTTCTACCTGGTTCTGTCAAGTTTGATGATGCATTGAAAAAGATGCAATACTAGTAGTATATTTTGCATAAACAGGTTATATTTTGCTGATGTAAACAGTCAAGGACAAACCTGGACTCCAATTTCTTACCAATGTTACCTGGCACCCATAGTACACTCTGGGCTAAGAATTTTGGCTGTTGAGATTTATATTTTTTAGAGTAGTAAACATGTTCAGTTAAGCTACAATTGCTGGCAATATTCCTTGGCAAGGCATGCGTCCAACTAGGCTATTTGTAAAGTCTTAATCTTCTGAAAGTTATAACATTTAAAACTGATTTTGAAGTGGCTAATGAGATTCACATTTATCCATTAAATTTTTAGACTATCTATGTGTACAGTGGAAACAAGGACTAAAGCACAGAGCTTCTAGTTCTTGGTTCCTTCTAAAGAACTAATAAGCAGGGCTTCACAAACAGTGGGAAACTTCTAGTTCTGAGCATTTTCACTAATGTATATTGTCTCAGTCTTTTATGAAGACACATACAGAGTACATTCCATTAAAACTTCAAACCAGTAAGGTGAAATTTAACTTAATAAAACAAAGGTGGAGGGATGGGTTTCAAAAAAATGTGAAATGCTTCATAGATATCAAGAAGGAAAGTAATTACCGCATTCTTCTTATTTTCACCTCTAAGAAGCTAGTCTTGAAACAAATTAGGATTATTAATCAGTAGTTTTTTTCTTAACCTCTTTCAGTCCACAATGGAATACAAAAAGCAAAGAACCAAAACTCCAGTAAAAACAGAATTTGTGATCAATTTACCTCAGGACATCCAGAGTGGGAGTTCAGCTTGGATTAGAATAAAAAAGTCTGAATGATTACCAGTGTAGCCAACTCTCAAGATTTTATCATGAGTCTCGTGATGTTTGATGTTTAATTTAAAGCCCTAGCTTTGGAAACAAGTAATTACATAAGAATTCTCCTCTTTCATTTAAAAATTAAAGTAAGTTTTTAACCCTTGTGATTATGGAGAAAAGCTTTACAGTGTGACCCGAATGCACCCTATTTTATAAAAAGAACCACAGATTTATTATTATTTTTAATCTCATGATTTTAAAGACAATCTCTTCATTTCTAGGGGCCTAACTCATGATTTTTGAATGCTTGGGGTTGGCAATACTGGATTACTTAAACTATTCAAATCTTTTGGAAGATTTTCATCATTTCTATTTGTGGTTCCCCGCCATAACTGTAAGAATAGCATTTCCAAATTCTCACTGTATTAGGACACTTACAGTTCCAGTCCCATTTTTATTTGGAAACTAGCAGTAAAACAACTTATCTGAACAGTACATAACCTCAATAAAGGCTTGATTTGAATGTGGTTCTAAAAATGGGTAACAGCTCAAGAGGGTTATTGTTATTATCTGACAAAGAGAGGTTTGAGGTCTGAGCAGCAAGAAAACTCCTCAGAAATAGGAAATCAATATCAGCAACAGGGCCGGCTCCAGGCACCAGCTGACCAAGCAGGTGCTTGGGGCGGCCAATCGGGAGAGGGGCGGCAAGTCCAGCGATTCGGCGGCAATTCGGCGGAGGGTCCCTCACTCCCGCTCGGAGCGAAGGACCTCCCGCCGAATTGCCGCGGCAGATCGCGATCGCAATCGCGATCAGGGTTTTTTTTTTTTTTTTTTTTTTTTTGCTGCCTGGGGCAGCAAAAACCCTGGAGCCGGCGCTGATCAGCAATAAAGATGCATGCAAAATTAGAGGGACAAAATATTATATTGAAAGGGACAATGTCAAGTCCTAAAATTTAGGCCACCAATTCAACTTAAATTCAGTTGCAATAATTTGCTGGATGATTGCAAATTCTGAATATGTATTTTTCTGAAGACTATATAAATATTATTACCAAAACTAAGAATCTGACTAAACACAGTGAAAACTCCAAGCTACAATGATCTTGGTCAGTATCACCACATTTACGAATCTTTAAAAACTAATGGCTTATGTAGAATGAATAGCCTTTCTTTTCTGTGTTGATTTACATTACTGGGAAGTCCAGAGCAGCTATAATTTTGCTTTAAAAACAGTTAAACAACAGTATGAGATATTTGCAAAACTGCAATATGAATTATAAAAAATATGTGCTGTAAGAGGTAAAAACATTAACTCATCAACTGTATGTTTTTCTGCTAAATTCAATAAACTAAAATTAACACTCTAAATGTGTTCAGAATAAGATGGCAACTTATCACCTTATTTGTGACACTCCTAAAGGGGTGAAGCAAAACACAGAAAGGTCTCAAAGCTGTGGAGATGAAGAGATGGTAAATAATGTTGTGTCATAATACCTCTTGCAAGTAATAATGCAAGATATAGAAAATATATAGAGGCGGGAGTACAGATCGTGCCTGGGAAGTTAGTAAATATTTAGAGTCAGGGAACAGACAGTAATTTACTGGAGGTTTTACAAAGAGCAGGGGATTTCCATGGCTTCCCCCCTATAAATAGATCACTGCTCTTTATGCCAAATAATTCTAGTTTATTCCATGCAACTGCTTCTTAGCTGCATTTCATTCATCACTATAATCCACCTCCTCCCACTTTAGAAAAAAAGTCTTTGGATGCAAAATTTATATGATGTTATAGTCAATGTAGCCTTTTATTAAATGATCAAGCATATCTACTGCAGAAATTACTATGATAAGAAATCTTATTTTAACATGAAGAAAAATTAGAATGGGTGCTCAAGATTTTGTAGAATAAACATTGATTTGTTTATATGTCAGATATTTATATTGTTAACTGACATGGTGCAGTATGAAAAATCTACAGTTCAGTGAGAGAAAGGGATACAGCATTGTTTCCCCATGATGAGATTTAATCTACCGTTTCAAATTTATCGTCAGTCTTCCTTCCGAAGAGTGATTGAGTTTGTAGTAGGTTGGGAACTAGTGGACACCTAATGATTCAAATTTGCCTTGACTTTTCATAGTTCAGAAGGCCATTTCCCAATGTTTTAATGACTTTACTATCCTTCAGCCAGGCTTTGATTACTGGTGCCAATTTAGCTATCCAGTTAATAGCTATTTGATGCTTTGCCAAAAGCAAAATCATGTGCACAAAATCTTTTTGCTGAAATGATTGATTCAGGATTTATTTTCAAGATCACCTCAACTCAGTTTGCATATGTTCTGTTCTGCTTAAAAAGGATGGAAATATTGATGTGTCCTGTTCAAATGTTATCACCTGTCACCCATTATTCCCATCTGCATCTTGTCTGGAAAAACACACAAACCCACCAGCCTTCACTTACTTCTCAGTCAATATCAATAATTCCTAATCCCTATTCAACTTTCACATTAAGGCAGGGATTCTCAAAGAGGCCATAGGGAATTAGGTGCCAAACTCCCTGAAAAATCAATGGTCATTCAATGCCTAACTCCTTTAGGCTCCTTTGAAAATACCAGACGCCTATAAGATTTTAGAGATTTCCAATCGGGGCGGCTCCAGGCACCAGCGCAGCAAGCGCGTGCCTGGGGCAGCAAGCCTCGGGGGGCGGCCTGCCGGTCGCTGTGAGGGCAGCAGCAGTCAAGCGGCCTTCGGTGGCATGCCTGCGGGAGGTCTGCCGGTCCCGCGGTTTCGGCGGGAATTCGGCAGCGGGTACGCCGAAGTCGCGGGACCGTCAGATCACCCGCAGAAACGCTGCTGAATCCGCGTGACCGCGGACCACCCGCAGGCATGCGCCGAAGGCCGCCTGACTGCCGTGCTTGGGGTGGCAAAAAACATAGAGCCGCCCCTGTTTCCAATTCTACAACTGTGATTCAATAGTGGCAGCATTCATCAGCAACAATCATAGAGCTTAAAGGATAGTCATTAGATTAGGGTTGCCATCTCTGAGGTACAAAATAATGGGACATCCCGGATGATCCTGGGCCCATAAAACTGGACAGCTGGCTATGTATACAGAGTACCCTTTCAAGATTTCCCTGGGCAGATATCTCAAAAATGCAACAGCTGGCAGTATGTACTGAGCACCTTTACAGATTTCCCAGCTACCTCAAAAAGGGACAATACTGGGGAAACCTGGATAGGTGGCAATCCTATTTTAGATTGAGTAGTTGTATTCTTGAGTATAATCTAAAGGTATTAAGAATACTTTTATTAGCACAAATGCTGATTTCACTGAAATAAAGCAGAACACAAAATAACGAGTTTCCACATCTACATGGGGGTAGAGAGAGCATGTCTTAATAGTAGTCTTCCCTTTTTTGTTTCCCTTTCCTCCATCAAACATCTTCATTTTTAATTTTATTTTGTTTCTTAGTAATCATGCAATATAATATGCATGGGAATCACTAGCATTATGGAAAGTAAAGCCAGCCCAGAGTTCTATGAAACACTGTGAAAAAAATAGGGCTGTCAATTAATCGTAGTTAACTCAAGCGATTAACTCAAAACAAATTTACTCGATTAAAAAAATTAATCGCGATTAATCACAATTTTAATCCACTGTTAAACAATAACAGAATACCAACTGAAATTTATTATAAATATTTTTGGATGTTTTTCTACATTTTCTAAAATATTGATTTCAATTAGAACACAGAATATAAAGTATACAGTGTTCACTTTATGTTATTTTTATTACAAATATTTGCACTGTAAAAAATGAAATAGTATTTTTCAATTCACCTCATACAAGTACTGTAATACAATCTCTTTATCATGAAAGTGCAACTAACAAATGCAGATTTTTTTGTTACATAACCGCACTCAAAAACAAAACTTTAGAGCCTACAAGTCCAATCAGTGCTACTTTTTGTTCAGCCAATAGCTAAGACAAACAAGTTTGTTTACATTTACGGGAGATAATGCTGAACGCTTCTTATTTACAATGTCACCTGAAAGTGAGAACAGGTGTTTGCATGGCACTTTTGAAGCCGGTATTGCAAGGTATTTACATGCCAGATATGCTAAACATTCATATGCCCCTTCATGCTTTGGCCACCATTCCAGAGGACATGCTTCCATGCTGATGATGCTTGTTAAAAAAATAATTCATTAATTAGATTTGTGACTGAACCCCTTGGGAATTGTATGTCTCTCGCTCTATGGTTTTACCCATATTCTGCCATATATTTCGTGTTATGGCAGTCTCAGATAATGACCCAGCATGTTTGATTCAAGAACACTTTCACTGCAGATTTGTCAAAACGCAAAGAAGATACCAAAGTGAGTTTTCCAAAGATTGCTACAGCACTCAACCCAAGGTTTAAGAATCTGAAGTGTCTTCCAAAACCTGAGAAAGACGAGGTGCGTAACGTGCTGTCAGAGGTCTTAAAGGAGCAACACTTAAGAAGCAGGCACCATTATCTCCCGTCTGTTATCATCAGGTTCCATGACTCCTTGAAAAACTGAAGGTAGTTCCCAAAGGGGGGAAAGAAAGGGTCTAGATCCAGCAGACTAACCACAGAGTGTCTCTCCACCAACCTATCAAAATGATTGTTTTGATGTAGCTAAATGTCCTAATTCTTAATATCCTAATTCAATCATGAGACACATTGGAAAGAAATCTGGGATAATGCTAATGTCCCAAATAAACATCTGATTGCTGATCCCACAAAAGAACTTCAAGGCTTTAACCTACCCCAGAAACAATAGTCCTCGCTGAACCGTTTCAGAACATTGTATCGCAGGTGCTGTCATCTCTTACACCAACGGAAGATGAGAGACAATGCACAGTGTGAGTGTGGATATCAGCAGCAAACTATGGACCACATTGTAAATCAGTGCCGACTTCAATCATTTGCTGGTAGCAACTCAGACTTACACCAAGCCACTTCCGAAGCTACCCACTGGCTCACTGAGTTGGATTTGATTATTTGAAAATTGCTAATCACCTCTCTTGCATACAAAAGAATCATCTGTGGCTGCTGTTGTCTGTTCATTTCATTAGCCACTGCAACCACTAGTGAGCCAAGTACTAGATGTGTGTATAAATACCCCACATTGGTAGATGGCACCTGGTACCTCATATTGCTTTTTTAGATGGAGCTGTTTGCCATGTATGCTTAGCATAGTCTAAAATAGCCTCTTTGATGGGAGGTGGCAAGTGGCCAGGCACAGAGGCCTAGAGTATATCCAAGAGCTTATGGGAGGTCTCCTATACCTTCTCCAATGGTATCTCAAGGGAATCAGCTATATGTCTCAGCGGATCTTGATCTTGTAGTCACCCAGTTAAGACGGTGTAGATGAGACCATCCCCTCATCTGGGCCCAAAGACAAAGTTGCAGCTGCAATCTGATCCTCAGCCTGATTGTGATCCTCCTCAAATAGTTACTAAGAGGACTCAAATTCATGGGCTGCAAGTTGAGACACCCTAGTTTCCTGGGATGGCACAACGGAGAAGGTTCTCACCCTAGGAGGTGGTCCAGGAGTGTAGTGCCCTGTGTGGTGAAGAGCCCAGGTGTTCCAATAGAGCCATGTTGGAACGTTACAAGGAAAAGAGCATGGGAGCCAGGGAGAGGATACCAAGCCATATGCCTATACCTATACTTCCTATGAGATCTAGACATGTAGAAAGTCCTTGACACTCTCTCAGAGTCATAAGGTTCAAACAAGGGGGCCCTTGGACAATATGCAGGGGATCCCTCCCCACAACGTTGAAAATCTGAAGACAAAAAAGAGCATTCCAGATCTAAGGGAGGGGTGCTGCTGAAGCTGGTATGCTAGTTTGCATCATAAGTCGAGAAGTAAGCAGCACTGGGGAGGCATCTGGTAGATTCCAGCTCATCTGAAACCTGAAAATCTCTCAGTACTACATATTTCCTCATTACCGAAAGAGATGGTGCCCTAAACCTCAATGTGGGAGTAAAGAGCATTTCGGTAGACAGTGCTCCCCCACTCCAATAAAAACACACTCAGTGGCAAAGTGAGCAGTATGAAAGAGACTGGTATCAACAGAGTAGGTACCGCATTAACCAGCACTGAAGCACTTGGTGCCAAGGTAGCCCCCAATGCTCTGGCATCTGCATCAAAAGCAGATAACTTTGAATCCCAAGATGGTACTGGAGTCCTGGTACCATGCTCACTCAGAGCTTCCATGTTATGCAGCTTGGGTCATGGACTCTCCTTCACTTGCGAGTGGTGAGGTAATGTGGACCAACCTTTGCTGTGAATTCCCAGTGGAGATCTCCCTCTGCTCCTCCCAGAGGAGCGACGCTCCTTTTTCTCTAATGATCTGTCTTAAGTCCAGAGCCAGGATTTCCTTTCAAGATGGAGCCCAGAAGCTAGTGGACTCAGAACTCATACAGGTGCGTCTCGACTGAAGTGGAACTTGTACGGGGGGAGGGGGGGGGATCCTGCCCTGCCTAGATCAGAGACTGGCTGCATGCCTCCCTTGCCTTCAAAATCCATTTACAAAAGGATTTACACACCAAGCATTTGTCACAGATATGAGCTTCTCTAAAATAAAAAAGGCATCAGGGGTGCCAATCATTAAGAGGCATCACTGCCTTGCAAGAGGGGCAATACTTAAAGCTGGATGACTTAGGATGGGACTTCACTATGTCCTGGTACTGGGAAGTTCATGATGAAAGAAAATAAAAAACTTAAAAAACTTGCCAATGGGCAAACTAACTAACGACACCTAACTAATACTACTACAGCAGAACCCTGTTTATCCAATCTAATTGGGACCGAGGCCAGATCAGATCATCAGAAAAACAGATAATCCGGAGAATGGGAAAGTGCGAGGCTGCAGCACTGTCTAGCAGCTACAGGAGAGATCACCCACTTCTGGACCTGTGCACACTGGTTATTCAGTTAATAGCTAGAGCCGGATAATGGAGGGTCAGATAAACTGGGTTCTATTGTATATACCATTATCTATACAGAGACTGAAAAACTCCATCAAGTTGTGTAAACAGGGTCATTCCATCTTGCAGCCACAAGTGATTGGCGATTGGGCCTGAGCTGCCCTTTATGCCCTTGGCAGGGGAGCACAAAGACACGCAGGGTGCAGGCATGGCTCTGATCTCGAGATGCATGCACACTAAGAGTGTAATACGTATGAACAAGCACTCAAAGAAGAATGCTTCTTTTTCACAGGTTTTTTTTGGGGTGGGCACATGGGCTTAGGGCTGAAGTGGCTTGATACTTTTTCTGCAAAGTATCTAATGGCAGATTTTTGCTTCAAATAGAAAACATCCCCATTTACTCAAGCTGCAAGCATTCTATCCTAACCTCAACACAGTCTTTGACAAGAAGTTATGTACTGACCAGCCTTCTGAAACTACTCTTCATGATCAGCCAATGAAAATGTTACACTACATTCACCAGCCAAATAAACCATGGGCTAAGATTATTATTGCTTCACTTCATTACATGATGCTTCTCTGTATGGAGCTCAAAATTGCACTGGCTTTTTTGCTCCATTCTACATTGCAAACTCACTGCTGTGTGCTGTCCACTCTCATTGTCACCACACTGCATTATGCAATGCTGTCCAATATCAACCTTTCAGGACTACTGCTTTCCAGGTCTCTCTGTTCCATCAAGTATTTGTGTTTCAAGCATTCCCTTCCTCCCCCCACTCCAATGTATTATTTGGAAAGTGTCTGGACTCATGGAGGACAACTGGAGTCTGCTCACATGGATCCACTTGCAGGATTAGGGTCATACTCTATACTTCAAGAAACACATATTTTGTATATTGAATATAACAGAACAATGGGACACATCAAAATAAAGTTTTAACCACTGTCAAATTGTATTTGCAAAATGCATTCATACAATACATTATAAATACAATTCTGTCCTATATTAGCTTCTGCCAATGTGCATTTTAATTCAGAATCAGTAATTAGGCTAGGTTAGCTGATATATATCAACTCTGCCAGTGTCTGTCAGTGAGGCTACACCAATTTACAGTAGCTGAGAATCTGCTCCAATATTCCATAATTACTATATAATTTCAATAATGAATATAAAATAAAATTTAAAAGTATTTCAAGTAATTATAATCTGGTTTCAATCCATTCCTATTGATTTCTGATATGAACGAATATCAAATAGTGTCTAAAAGCTAAATAATGTCTTGCTCAATGCTCCCTCTACTTCCTCTTTCTTTCCATCAACTCACTCAATGGAATCCCTCCCCTTAATCTTGATTTCCCTATTCATTTTTACATTTGTAATTTGAACTCCCTATAATCTTTCCTTGATCCAGAGTCCCTTGTCTTTTATTCCACCCTAACACCTATCTTTGATGCTTCTGCTCCTTTCACACCTCCAACACTTCCTCCTTCCTCCCCTCATCCTTGTTCTTTGAATTCAGTGCAGATTTTAGTCATGTAGAATGCCACTGGCAAAATGCTTAGCATGCAGACTCCCTTTATGTTTTATAATCTGCCATATCGTCATTTAAAGATGAGCCCACTGCAGCTAAAGTCTTTTTACCAAGTCCTAATAATATATCTCATATAATCTGTGTAAATTTTTCACCAAATCCAATTCTCTCTTTTGTTGCATTGTTCCCCTGACTTTCTTTGTCCAAATCAAATCTCATCCCTAACTACTCTGCCTAATACCTTTGGGTTATAGTCAGTGTTATTCACAAATAACTCAGTTCTCCTGCTCCCTTTCCTTCGCCTATCTCAATCATCAGCTCCACCTTTCTTTTCTGTGCTATTCTCACTTGCTGTCCCTTGATGTCTCTCTTATAACCTGGGCTTGTTCTATCAGCTTTCCCTGGATACCACGCTCCCTTATCCCTGTTCCTCTCTTCTTCTTCTGCTGTGTCTCCCTTGTCTTAGGCTCGGTCTCTTTTCTCTTGCCCTACACACTACAAACACCACCTCTTGCCACTCTCGATTCTGATATCACTGTTCCCACTACCTCCATCCAAATAGTGGAATGGGCAATTTATACTCAAGCTCTTCCCTATGCTACCCACTATTCTACTATTTATAGTTTCCAAGCCCTGTTTCATTCTGTTAATTCTGCTGAGATAGCACTCACTTACTTGTTTTTGAATGACAGGTAACTAAACCCAACGGGCCTCACTTCTATTCTTATTGTTCTTGTGACACTGTAGATCGATCTTCTCTTTTATGACAGAAGCAGGTTTGTTTTTTCTAAACCCTGCCCTCAAATATTTTTCTTCCTACTTATCTCATCGATTTTTCAAGCTACTTAGAAATGATAACCTCTCTTCCTCACTCAGTGGGGTCTCCCAGGGCTTTATTCTCTGTCCTTTTCTCTTTTCACTCAGCTTCTTTTAATGTTCTTTCTTCTTAACGGCTACAGTATGATCTGTAAAGCTGATGACATTGTATTCTGCCTTTCCAATGTTTCTCTGATGTATATCTATAATTATTTTTCTTCCTACTTCTATTTGTTATTAAACAAAAGCCAACTCTCTTGAAGTAAATAGGAACCAAATAAAAATTCCATTCTCCTCCAATTTTCTCTCTCCTTTTCTACTACCCACTTTTTTTACTGCCAACATCACTCTTGTCATTCAGAAGGCTGCTGTAATGTCCTGGGTCTTGAAGTCAAGCCTAGGAGTCCCCAGACAGCCACTGCATCCTGGCCTCCACCCAATGTGTACTGAAACCTGGTGGGCTGAGAAGCTACTAGGACTGTAGCCCCAACCAAGACACTACCCATGGAAGTGCCTATTGGAGGATCACCCAATTCCACCAATTAATCCAACTATGCTATTATAGCCAGAAGGAAGCACAGGAAGTTTGTGTGAACAACGAAGTGGTTTCCTGTTGTGACTGCACTGGTCCCTGCTTGTGCCTGCTTCCAACTCTGTTCCTGATTCCTGCTCTATTCTGGCTCCAGTTCCCACTGTGCTCCTGCTCTGTGCTTGACCCTTGCCTCTCCTCCTGCCCGTATGCTTTGCCCCAATCCTCAGTTACCAGTCCTGGCTCTGATTCCAGCCTCCAACTTTAGACCCTTGGCTCTGGCATTTGGCATTTGACCTTGGCTCTGACCCTCAGCTTCGACTCCTGGTTCTGACTCTGGCTTGACTCCTGGCTCTGGTAACTGGCAGTTGACTCTGGTGCTGACCCTTGGCTTCCTTCCCCAACCTGTCAGCCTGCTCTGCCCATTAGACCTGACTCCTGCTCTGACTACTAGGTCAGACTGCTTACATCTCAGTCCATAACAGTTACTGCTAGGTGAATTAATCATAACATTTGCCCAACAACTAACTTTCTCCATCCATAATTTTAATTCTAAATCTTGCTGCTATTTCCCAGACACCTCATGTATAAGGTTTCTTATTTCTGACACAACAAAAAGTCATAGCCTATAAACTTTTGACCTCCCAGCTGGATCTATGCAGTGATACTGTGTTGGTCTTCCAAATTTGTCCTCTTCATTCACTTCAGTCAATCGTTCATCTAACTTTTACTTCTCGCTATTCATGTTCCCTATGTTTTCCTCACTTCACCATCCTTTTATCCATCTGCCCTCCACTTTAAAATTCCCTAACATATAATACTGTCATCAGATCTGCACTTTTCTACAGTACCTTTCTTTTTTATTACTTTATCCTTCCTCTTTGCTCCTTTTATCTATTAGCATGATCTTCTACCCACAGTTCAGTCTGCTATTGCCATTTATAAAGATCATCCTTTTGCTCTCTTCCTCTCTATTTTTCTGTCTTTTCATCATTATAAATTCCATCTCAAAATCTCTTTTCTCCCTTCCTTAATGACACTTCCAATGACTAGACAACCAGTTGCCAATTTGTTCTTGATGCAATCACTTTTTATTTCATTGCTATGGCCATCTGTCACCTTTACTTGCTTTGAATTAAAGGCCTGAGATCAATAAAATTTAATTTCATGCAATATATTTTAGGGGGCAACTCAGTGCTTTTCCCATCTGAAAGCTGAAAAGGTTTTCTAAAGTCATGAAAGACCTTCCATTCACAATGTTATCTTTTGGTCTTCTCTAAAGTTCATTTTACGCAAGAAGAGAAAAATGAGAATGTAAGTGTACTTTATTTTTTTAATAGGAACCCATTACTACCACAGTGTGAGGGCTGCACAAAAAGCTGTTAACTGGGCCCTTGGAGTATGTCTTTATTGATTGCATTTATTGTCATCAATGATTCAGACTTTTATGAAAGAAATAGTATTGTGTGATGATTTATACTTGTATAAAATCTTTTGGTATGAGTCATTCAGTGCATGGCCATTCTCCAAAACATTGGATTTACTCATCACAAATCTACTGTAGTGACAAAATTATATATAATGGACTTATATAGCATATATTATAGTTTGAGTCATAAAATGTATACCATAAAAAATACAGGATGTGCAATGTAGAAAATTCCCAGAAAAACTCTGGGATGAGCTGTAGGAAGCAAAATTTCAGGGTATATTTTTTTGAAGAAACTAGGGTTTTTTAGGAAACCAGGCTTATTATAATGGAAATCTAGCATTATCCTTAACTATAGAATGGCCACCGATCCTCCATACTGTTATGCACTTATAGATTGTTATTTCAGAATACTGATATTTGTTCACTGCCTTGAACTATCAGATGGCTGGAACTGGACAGGCACAGGCCAAGACCAAACATGGGAAATGTAATACCAAAAGGTGACGTCCCAAATGCCTTTTACAATACATATGGATATGATATGTGCATAATATCATCCAATATTCTGAGAAAACTACAGCACTTAAGGACAAAGAAGTAAAGTATGAATGAAATGGCTACCGCTACTCTGACTTTATTGTTTTTAAAGTTCAAATTAGACCCTAATTGTAAGATTTTTTAATATATTTTAAAGGCATTCGAATACCATGGTGATAAGCCCATTATAAGAACTGCAATAGAATACACAACAACATATTTCAGCTTCTTTAAATAAGCTTTATTTATATGTCTTAACATATTGTGGCTCAACAGTATGGTGAGTATTAATTAAATATCTTTTTTGCACACACTTCTTGATTAAATTCAGTATTAGAAGAAAATTAATGACTTTTGTTAGTTTGATTATATTGATTATTATCATCTATTATAGAACTGGGATCCAAACATTTGCAGCCATCTACACGGTGAATTAACTGGCTCTCTTTAAACCTCCTAGTAAAAATCCAAAAACATCTCTGTGTTAATCTTGATTAGTAGTCCAAATTACATATTAACTCTATTAGTTTAACAATTGTGGCATGTGCATCAGGAAACAGCTGGCTCTAAACACTGTTAAACCAACAGAGGAATGTAAATGTGTTGGACTGTCAGGACTAAAGATAACATTTATGTTAATCACTGGGATTAAAACAGCTAAGATTTTGCCACTCTGAGCCCAAAACTATTAAACATTTGGGGTAAAAGGGAGAAAAGTTGCCAGAGACACCCCCTAAATGTACCTTCATTCATTAATGCCCAAGAATGTCACCATCTGAAGAGGGATACACTTCATGCTGAAGAGGGTGTATGAATAACGGAGGGTGCGGGGGTGGAGATAATCTGCCCACCTTCTAGTTTCTGTATATATATTTTTATGATACACTGCTGGAATTCTCCACAACAAGGTCAGCCAACACAAAACAAATTTGAAGTTTCTAAACCAAGCCATTTATTAAACCAACCAGAAATTAGAATGCACACTTTCAGAGAGATCACTTTATTTGGGGGGAAATTAGGGCTGAGGCCTGAAAATCAAGTTTTTGTAACAGGAAGCTAGTTTCATGCCTTAACTATGGAGCAGCTATTCATAATTATAATTCTCAGCACTTACAGATGCTTAGCTTAGAGCACTGATATAGTTCTAAGCAGTGTACACACACGGGCCCATGTAGCTTCCAAGTTTTGTGCAGGTCCAGGTGTAATAGCTGGTGCAAACTATTTAATTTGCATGCTTGAAAAAATTGCTATTAATCAAAATGGTGTGGATGTAATGATGGTGAAAGGTGCTGGCTTGACAGCCTTCTGTTTATCTATATNCCCCCCCCCCCCCCCCCCCCCCCACACACACACACACACTTCTACCAGAGGTAACAAATAAGAGTTGAGTTTCCATGGTGCATGCAGTTCTTAGGCTCTCTGATGGGTTTGCTAATTAGTGCAAAGGATGGTAGTGAGTTTGTGATATGGGAGCTGGCACTCTCACTCATCAAACTCATTTCACATAAGGGCCACCAAAACATCTATTAAATGGGAGCAACTTTTGATCTCTGCGGAGCTGTTAAATATAAACTGGTGACCAGTGGTGGACTAGAAACTCAGAATCTTCGTTCCAAAGAAAATTCTGACATTTCAAAATTTTCGTTTGTCCTAAAGCAGAACAAGCATTTGAAATTCCAGCAGAACAGAAATTCTAAAAAACTTCATGTCAGAAACATTGAAATGATCTTATCAAAGTACTTTTGTTGCATAAGGTCAACACATCATTTTGATAAGTCTGTCTGAAGTGGGGTGTACAGCTTTTTGTGGGCCTTACTCCTGGGACCACCTACAGCCAACTAGGGCAACCAAAAGAAGACAAGGCAATGCTAGAGAGGATATGCACTGCTTTGATTTTCCCAGGCAGCCTCAGCCACAGGTCACATTTCAAGGCTCTCCTCCTGACTGCACCAGTGATGCAGCGCAGAACCCCTCTGGTCGCCCACGTGCACGTTGAATGTCCTCCCCCCCTCTAACGTGCCCTGTCTTCCAGCCAGTTGACTAACAATCATGAAAGCTTTTTTTATGAGCAACTCCTAACAGTATGGATGTGAAAACCTGATTTTCCCATCGTATTAGATGCCATCACAGCACCACTCTAAAACATTAAGATACAAGTCACTTAACAGAAACATTCTCATCTTAAACAAAAAGTTCTTGTCTGTATAATCTCAAGTCATGACATTTATCTCCTGTTACTGAAGACCTTATGTAAACTGTAGAAATAAGACAAATTCATTTCTTGTTTGTAGCCTTTGGATAGTTTATATAGTTGAAGAATTTTTAATATAGACTCTCTTGCAAGATCATAAATTATTCAGTGATTTATTTGTTATTGGATTTGTTCCACAATGCAACACTGCAAAACTGTTACTTCAACCAGTAGGAATGACAATTTGTGTAAATTATAGAATTTAATAAACTGTTTTAATTGTCTACAGTCAGTTACTATAGGTCTGATTTCTAGTTCTAATGTAGACTGTAATAATTTTGAATTGCTGTACATTTGAGAACCAGTTTCTCAGTTCATTTTTAATCAGCAGATAGTGAGCCCAAGAGATCTCTCGTATATTGAGGGTTCTGTGATTTCATTAGATAAGATTTCCACAGGATTTCATTAACAACTGATAAACACAGCTAACCTTCATTTTCCAGAATATTACAGTTAGTGTTCTTCTTAAGATTGGTCCTCATTTCAGCAACACTTCCCTTCCTCCGCCATTCCCCCCAATATCTTTGTCTTGCTAATTTTGAAAAGATTAAGAGTTTTCTGTTCTCTGCATGAAGATGACTTGCACAGGGATCAATACTGAAATAAACCTCCAAGTGAATTTGTCCTCCAGCAGATATTGAACTGGCATCTCCTGCTATATAGGCATGGCAGCAGTAACATCTACTACTGTTTAAAGAAATGGACTGTGATTTCTGAAAACTAATACATACTAGGAAATATCACTTGCTATATTTAGTATGAAAGGGTAACACACATCAGTGTTTACCTCTCTTCTTTTATCTTCTCATATATTTCTCTCTGTTTTCCAGTTTCATCATCATGTTTTCGATTTTTGTTTATTTTACTAGATCCTATCTCCCCTGACTCTTCTCTATCTACTTTCTAACTCTTCTTCTTACTCTTACCATTCACCTCTCCTTTGGCCTTGTCCTCCCTCTCTCTGCCCCCCTCATTTGCGGGCCAAGGCTTCCAAGATTGTAATTGTTCAAAATAGATGGTAGCACCTATTTTAGAAATAGTGCAGGTCAGAAGAGTACTTAGTTGTCTCCTACAATTCAGAAGACAAGTATTAGTAAATCTCATGACATTCTTAATACTGGACAAGAGCCTAAATCACATGCATCTAGACAGTTTGCTAAGTGATAAAGGAATGCCCCCAAAATGGCATAGGAAGACCAAAAAAACATCACTCTAGTTCCCTCTGAAGTATTTTAAAACAAATATATTACTGGAAAATTAGTATTTTCATCTTCAGCATAAAAAGAAAAACAAAGAAATTACCAGAACATGCCTTATAGCTTATCTTAATGTTCATTTTGGAATATGGCATATACTACTACGCAATATACATCACGTCCCCAATACTGTCCATAGTTATGTCCTTCACCAAGCATAGGTAAAACTGCAGTACCTTAGAATCTTCTTTGTGGGTAGATGTTGACTTTTAAAAGGAAACCACTGTAACATATCAAAACATATCTGACATATTCTTCCTATAGTAAGCTGCATTACAAAAATTCTAAATAAAAAAGCAGTGAAATAGATATAACAACATAAGAATAACAAAACAAACAAATTTATAAGAGTAAATAGAAATGTGCTAGAAACAATACAAGAAATGACAAATTACTTGAAAAAATGTTGTGAGTATGGGAAGAGTTCCATGCACAATATGTAGTCCAGGCACCAAAGTGTAATTTTTATCAGTGTTGTAATTACTAGTATACTCAGCACTCTCATTCCAAAAACACCCAAATCTCTTAACACAGCTAATAGCCTTTTAATCTATTTAAAGTGGGGAGTTTTGCAGTAGTTCACTGTAGTATATAGTAGGGCTGTCAAGCGATTAAAAAAATGAATCGCGATTAATCGCACTGTTAATAATAGAATACCATTTACTTAAATATTTTTGGATGTTTTCTACATTTTCAAATATATTGATTTCAATTACAACACAGAATACAAAGTACACAGTGCTCACTTTACATTTACTTTTATTACAAATATTTGCACTGTAAAAAAACAAAAGAAATAGTATTTTCAATTCACCTAATACAAGTACTGTAGTGCAATCTCTTTATCATGAAAGTTGAACTTACAAATGTCAAATTATGTACAAAAAAATAACAGCATTCAAAAATAAAACAATGTAAAACTTTAGAGCCTACAAGTCCACTCAGTCCTACTTCAGCCAATCACTCAGACAAAAAAGTTTGGGTACATTTGCAAGAGATAATGCTGCCCACTTCTTGTTTATAATGTCACCTGAAAGTGAGAACCGGCGTTTGCATAGCACTGTTGTAACCAGCATAGCAAGATATTTACATGCCAGATGCGCTAAAGATTCATATGTCCCTTCATGCTTCGACCACCATTCCAGAGGATATGCATCCATGCTGATGACGGGTTCTGCTTGATAACGATCCAAAGCAGAGCGGACCTATGCATGTTCATTTACATCATCTGAGTCAGATGCCACCAGCAGAAGGTTGATTTTCTTGCTTGGTGGTTCGGGTTCTGTAGTTTCCGCATCTGAGTGTTGCTCTTTTAAGACTTCTGAAGGCATGCTCCACATCTCGTCCCTCTCAGATTTTGGACGGCACTACAGATTCTTAAACCTTGGGTCGAGTGCTGTAGCTATTTTTAGAAATCTCACATTGGTACCTTCTTTGCATTTTGTCAAATCTGCAGTGACAGTGTTCGCAAATCAAACAACATGTGCTGGGTCATCATCCGAGACTGCTATAACATGAAATATATGGCAGAATGCGAGTAAAACAGAGCAGGGGACATACAATTCTCCCCCAAGGAGTTCAGTCACAAATTTAATTAATTCACTCTTTTTTTAACGAACATCAGCATGGAAGCATGTCCTCTGGAATGGTGACTGAAGCATGAAGGGACATATGAATGTTTAGCATATCTGGCACATAAATATCTTGCAACGCCAGCTACAAAAGTGCCATGTGAGCGCCTGTTCTCACTTTCAGGTGTCATTGTAAATAAGAAGCGGGCAGCATTATCTCCCGTAAATGTAACAAACTTGTTTGTCTTAGCGATTGCCTGAACAAGAAGTAGGACTGAGTGGACTTGTAGGCTCTGAAGTTTTACACGGTTTTGTTTTTGAGTGCAGTTATGTAATTAAAAAAATCTCCATTTGTAAATTACACTTTCACAATAGAGATTGCACTACAGTACATGTATAAGGTGAATTGAAAAATACTATTTCTTTTATCATTTTTAATATTTGTAAATCAAATATTTGTAATAAAAGACAATATAAAGTGAGTACTGTACACTTTGTATTCTGTGTTGTAATAGAAATCAATATATTTGAAAATGTTGAAAAAACATCCAAAAATATTAAACAATAGAATACCAATTGAAATGTATTAAACAGTGGGATTTATCATGATTAATTTTCTTAATTGCAGTTAATTTTTTTGAGTTAATTGTGTGAGTTCACTGCAATTAATCGACAGCCCTAGTATATAGCAAAAAAATCAGAACAGAACAATATCAAAATACCATTCAGATAGTGCTGTGGAAACTAGGTTGAGCAGAATGAAACCCAAAGCCATGCACCAGCTAGCTCACTGAAGATGTGCATGTGCACTCTACTTTCTTCTAAACAGATTACAGAACCTACATTGCTTCTATATATAGGATGTTTTGAAGCTGTTCATTGGATTGTATAACTTGAGGGGAGGTAAAAGTTACAAATCCTACTCTTCTATCATAGCATCAGAGGTGTGGGATTTTGAAAGGAGGCCAAGGAAATTAGGCTTCCAAGTCTCACTGACTTTCAGTGGGATTTGGATGCCTAACTCCATTATACTCCTTTGAAAAATCCCAGACAGAATCTTTTAAAAAATAATGATGAAAGCTGCAAGACATGGCATTAACCACCAAAGCAATGACACGTTCTTTATTGCCATAACCTTGACCCTGCCTTTCCCTGCAACCCTAGTATTTGTTGCCAGGCCTTGTTATCTTACGTCTTAACTTAAATTTTAAGCTAAGACGTGAGGGTAGGGTCTGTGTCTTTAAAGCACCACCCGTATTTATGGCCCTGTATTAATATAAATATTCTAACTTTTTTGAAAGTTCCAAATTTTTATTAAAGATGAATACAACAAAGGCATAGGGCCATTTCTGCCCTCAGTCCCTTTCCAACCAGGGTCAGAAAAGAAGCTCCCTGCAGGACTCGCCCTACAGTTCTAACTAATGCAGCTCCAGGCCTTTCTCTTGTAGCCCAATACAGGGAGTGAGTATTTTATTTTTATTCACTGATTATTTCTAGTCTCTTCAACACTGGGTATCACCCAAGGCTTTAACAATCCTTCTTGTTGAGGCTTCCTTAATGCTTCAGCCAGTTAAATGGTTTTAGGTTTCTCTCTCTCTCTCAACATTGTTTTTTCTCTTCTAGGTTCCCAGACAACACTGAACCTGATGTGTCAACAACAGCTGTTTAGCTGCACCTTTGTAACAGACCAAGCTATGAGACCCTGCCTGGGCAAGATCAGTTCATCAGGATGCCCCTCTGCCTTAGCCTATGATGATGCTCTCATGACTGCTCTCCTGGCTGCTGTGTAAGAGGGTGTACCAGTGGTTGGGAGCCTGGTGCTCCACTCAAAAGGACTGCATTAGCACTTATTTAGGGAGAATTGCCGAACTCATCCGTGAACAATGAGGCCATCCCAAACTCATTACAATAAAATCTTTTTGCCACACAACTCTACCATGTATTATCTGCAGAGTGTATTTCCACCAAACTGAAAATATCTGTAACACTCCTGGGGGATGAGAATTAGCATAAATGGGTAGGAAAGGCACACTAGCTTTTGGATTCATTGTTGTGACACATTCATATTGTTGAAACAAAACTCAGTTCTGATGGTCCCTTTCACAGTTCCATGTGTGATTTGTCCAGTCCAGTTGTTTATTAGGGATTTTTAAAAAACTCTTACTGAGCATTTATTTGATTTAAGCAGAATCTAACATGCCACACATTTTATTTAATTTGATATGCTTTATATCCTTTTTGTTTTGTGATTTCTTTTCATTTAAAACTGTTTTTCCTGATTATATACTGTATTTTAATCAGTTCATTAGAATTCATATTTTCTCATACTGCTGCAGTGAATTTCCCTAATTTTATTTCCCTTCTGATCTATAATGTGCTGCCCTCAGCAATAAAAATTAAAACTGCGTTCCATTACTCAGCACATACATGCTTCACCGGGTGCCAATTAATGTTAGTTAACGTATACCGAACCTAACAAGTCCTCAGATGCAAGGACATGAAAAGATAAGACAACAAACAATATATGGCCTCTGTTCCTCCACCCAAACAAACACCTCTGCCACTAATACAACCATACATCACAAAAAACATATCACCACCTTAGCTATGCCCAGTCTTCCAGTATTCCGTTCCCCAACTTGAATGAGGTTTCCCAGAACTGTGTAGGAAGGCTAGAGGGCAGAGGAGTCCGGCAGTCTATCTGCAGTGGTGAGAGTTAGGGGAAGGCTGGCATCCCTACACCAGAGTTAATTAAGGTTATCTGTGCAATTTTATGTCATTTCCTCACTTTTGAATACTTACGGTGGGGATTTTCAAAGGGATTTACGGGAGTTAAGCACTCAACTCAACTCCCATAGGTCCCTGTGACAATCTTAGCCTAAATGTGCAACCTTAATACTCTCTTAATGCATTTTTGGCATAACAGAAAAAGACGGCCAATTTCCTTTATTAAAGAGATCATGAACAGACAATCACATATTTACTGTGGAACAGAAGCAAAGACAATTGCTGAGATCATTCAACATCTGCCAACTATTTAAAAATATCACATGAGACTTTTGGGGGATGTTAGCCAGTCAAGTGAGAATCAAAAATATATGCAAAACTGCCAGTCTAGCATTCTTTTGTTTCAGGCCTCACACCTAAGCAGACAGTATTTTGCATTCCTCTTTTTCTACATTTCTTCAAACAAATAAATGAACCTAAAGCCATTAAGATCTATCTGATAAAAGCCTCCTTTGATTAAAACAGGTTAACTGCTAGCCGGAACTAATAGTTCTGTTTTGGTGCAACTTCTTATTGTCCCTGATTCCAATTGAACAGGAAAGATTTGGTCTAAATGAGAATTTTCTTTCCTGCACGGAGAGAGAAATAAAAAAAAAGAGTGGACATAGATACAGGAAACTATTCCAATCTAATTTATTGACAAGTATGTGTAATCTGAACAGGGAGAAAGCAACAGAAAGAAAGCACAGTCTGTCATTCACAAATGTAACAACACATTCACAACACCAGCAAAACATCTCTGTTTAAGCTTTCATCTAGCCAGCAGTTTCTCTGAGTCTACTGCTGCTAGCAATCTGAAGCAGTGTCTTGATATATGTCTAACTCTTCCCCAAGCACATTAAAGAGTGTTTTTCAGACTAGGTGCCTGAACAGTCAATCTAATATTTAATTCCCCCACAGGCAGCATATATCACTCTCTCAGCTTGGAGAGGGTGTGTCTGCTGGGCCTTAACTAGGAAAATTAGTATCTCTTTTCCAGCAATGGTGCACCTCCACCATTGCAACCAACAATGTAAGTCCTAGTGAAAACATGACACAGGAGTTTTTAGCAAAGAGTAATGAAAATGTGCTCTGAGCTTTAAAAAGCCACACTGAACGACATGTACTAATAGTCCTACTGTAGCTGCACCATTGGTGAGAGCCAAGGTGGTTGTCTAACTGTTCTGTAACACAAAACAAACCCACTTAACGCCAGGTTTGACTGAGGTGCTCACTTTAGTACGTTTGAGCTATTAACCCATTAGTGAGCTGGGTGTATCTGCAGTGGCCATCACTCCTTATACAGGTCCCTATCTCAGATAATTTATTTCAACATCATTATCTTCTGTCTGTGATCATTTCCTACACACAGCTTTGAAAAACAATCCCAACACCACCACCACTCAGGCACTTAAGAGGTTCCACCCAATGTAATATTTAGGTACAAAATACAGTTTTCAGAGAAGTGTATAAACATCCTATTCTACACTATTCTTGCCATCCAAGGGTTTGGCTAGTTGGGCTCAATTTCTTCTTTGGTCCTCTCTCTCCCTCTCTCTTTGCTCTGTTTTTGCGGGTACGTTTTTTCTCATTGCAAAACCGGCCTGTTAGTTGTAAAAACTGATGGTGTCTCTATGCCACAGCTGGGAGTGAATCTCCCAGCCTGGGTAGACAGACTTGCACTAGTGGGACTCGAGCTAGCATACTAAAAAGAAGTTGCGGCACCAGTGGAGACTCAGGCTAGCCACCTGAGCTCAGACACAGAGGGTCGGATGGCCTTGAGAGCCTGAGCTGCCCCTCAAGCTGCAACATCCACACTGCTATTTTTGGCATGCTAGCTCGAGCCCCATTGGCACACGTCTGTCCACCCAGGCTGGAAGGCTCATTCCCAGCTGCAGTGTAGACATACCTTCATGGTCTGCAGCTGATTCTGATCAATGCCAGTAGGGTTCTCTACAGGGCCTTGTCTGCATGCAAGTTGTAGACTTTCTAATTCCTAGTTGTAGTTTACGCTAAACGGAAATAAGCCAGGTTTAAAAGAAATAAGAGTGTCTACCATGCCTTTTGCACTGGTTTAACTAAATCAGTTTAAAGTCACACCTTAATTTAAACTCATGCTCACACTTGAATTCAAGAATTCCCTATCTCTAGCTCTTCCAATTTACAATCTGGACACTTCTAGTTTCTGTGTCTCCAAATGAGTGCGGCTTTCTTGGTGGGCTACATATGGTGATCCAGTCTCTGAGGATACCCAGTCACTCAGGGCTTTGAATATAAGAACCAGGTGTGGAGGTTGTTTGGCTTCTGATATAATTAATTGTGCTGGAGCTGTGTGAGAAGACCTGGCCCTGGGTTTGTTTTCTTTGGCTATTTAACTATAATTAGGATAATGAGCTAGACAGGTGTGTCCGATGATAATTATCCCTATTGGTTACAGCTGTTTCTGTTAACTGAATTAATCAATTTGTTATTCCTTATTGCTGAATGAAATTGTATATAAGAGCATGCTGGGATAGAATAAATCAGAGCTCTGCTTGTGGTCAAACTGGTTGGTCAGACTTTGTTCCTGCTCCTGCGATGCAACAAATGGTGACCCCGATGTGATTCATGAGGATAGTGTTGGTGGCCTGAATTGATAAAAAGCTACAGGACATTTGAAAAAGGGAGGCACACCCGAACCTAGAGGTGAGCAATTATGGGAACTGCTGCGTCTGCAGAGGAGAAGACGGTGTATGAAATTCTGACACGCATCATGGAGCGGAGGGGAGAGAAGCTCCCCTCTGATGCATTATCCCGCCTACTACAGTGGGGACGTACAAGGGGACTTTCTATTTCACCCAGTACAATATTTGATAAAACTGTGTGGGAGCAGATGGGTTGTGAGCTTTGGAAATCAGTGGCTCAGGGTAACAAGGAAGCCTTCTCCCTAAGTCCAGTATGGAAGAAGACAACAGACTCAGTAGAAGCTTTTGCTGCCGAGGCAGGAGTACAGGCGGCCCTAGCTGATCTTTGCCGCCCAACGTCCGGAATACCTTCCGTTTTGCCGGTTGGAGCCAGGGATTTTTTTGGTGGTGAGGACACAGTGATACCCTTGGCTTCCGACCCCTTCCCTAGGGATGATGTTGCCTCTGCTACGATGCCATTACCCTCCAATGTAGCTATTAGCCCTGAGATAACTGATCCTGCTACGGTCCCGCTACCCCCCGATACACCCGAGCCTATGGAGACAACTTTGCCATATGCACCCCTTTCAAAACCGTGCCGTATCCACGGGACCTGGGGGTGTCATAAATGCGGGGAAGCAGAGGAGGCTCGGGTGGAACATGTGCCATCACAGCCATATTCTGATCTTACTCAGTTTACCCGGATTGATGCTCTTTATGAAGAAATGGAGCGCCAGGGTCGACAACTGCAGGTCATTTTTAACAAATTGGATCACATACAA
>QXTE01000042.1:7294149-7411265 GCA_003942145.1 Platysternon megacephalum | reverse complement strand
GATGTGGAGGTTGTTTGGCTTCTGATATAATTAATTGTGCTGGAGCTGTGTGAGAAGACCTGGCCCTGGGTTTGTTTTCTTTGGCTATTTAACTATAATTAGGATAATGAGCTAGACAGGTGTGTCAGATGATAATTATCCCTATTGGTTACAGCTGTTTCTGTTAACTGAATTAATCAATTTGTTATTCCTTATTGCTGAATGAAATTGTATATAAGAGCATGCTGGGATAGAATAAATCAGAGCTCTGCTTGTGGTCAAACTGGTTGGTCAGACTTTGTTCCTGCTCCTGCGATGCAACAACCAGGATCTTGAATTGGACCTGGATATGAATGGGGAACAAGCTGAAGATACACAGCACAGGTGTGATGTGCTCTCAGCAGCTAGTTTTACTCAAGAATCAAGCTGAATGTGGTACAAGTTAGAGTTTTTCATTAGCCAGGACTAGAAGCACTAAGTACAGAGAGTTAGGGAGATCCATAGACATTTACATGTATCCCATGATTCTGATTCTCCATAAAGCAGCTTTAATCATACTTACAGAAAATACTTGTTTCACTTTTTCTCCTATATGAAGATTCCCAGTCTCCTGACTTCCTCTGTTGAGCTGTCAGGTAAAATTTCAACACTCTGCCCCAGCTGTTTTTAACTTTTTAGCCAGGCCCTGAAGGGGAATTCACTATGATGCGAGTAAACCAAGTGCCAGCTCTGGCCAAGGCTGTAGGCGTTAGCTAAGAATTGACAAACTCATAGCTGGAAACCAAAGCAGCTCCCCTGTATGTTAGTTTTGTTCAAAATAGGTATTAGTCTTATAAGAATGCATGAAGTGTTTAGACTCTATGGAATGTTTGTACGATGCTGCCTGCATTAATCTCATTTGTAGGGCCCTATCAAATTCATGGTTATGAAAAACGTGTTACAGACCGTGAAATCTGGTCTGTCCCCTCCAACCCCCCGTGAAATTGAGACCAATGTTTCTCAAACTGGGGGTCTCAACCCAAAAGAGGGTTGTGGGGGGGTCACAAGGGTATTGTAGGGGAGTCACGGTATTGCCACCTTGACTTCAGCCGCCCAGCTCAGAAGGCAGTGCAGGAGAGCGGCGGAGGCTGGCTGGCCACCCAGTTCTGAAGGCAGCGCCACAGCCAGCAGCAGCGCAGAGGTAAAGGTGACAATGCCATATCATGACACCCTTATTTCTGCACTGCTGCTGGCTGTGGTGCTGCCTTCAGAGCTGGGCTCCCAGCCAGCAGCTGCAGAGCTTCCTGCAGCCAGGGGAGGATCCTGAAGGTGGGTCTGCCCCAGGAGCGCCCCTGCAGGGGAAGAGGAAGTCCCGTCCCTCACCAGTCCAGCCAAGACCAGCAGCTGGAGCCCAGCATACGGTAGGAGCCCCCACCCATGGAGCCATGGCACCCCCAGCCGTGCCCCTACCCAGCTCCAGGCCCAGCATGCCAGTGCTTGGAAGTTAGAGGGGCCTTGGGTTGGCTGGGAGGTGGGGTTTGACCACAGAACTGCCCCCCAACCATGGCAGCTCTGAAGGCCGTGCTACCGCCAGCAACAGTGCAGAAGTAAGGGTGGCAACACTGCAACCCCCCCTACAATAGCCTTGCGACACCCCCTTCCCAATGACCCCATTTTGGGTTGGGACCCCCATGGTTACACTGTGCAATTTGAAATATATGATTTTTAAAATCCTATGATTGTGAAATTGACCGTGAATTTGGTAGGGCCCTATTCATTTTTAATATCTCTATTCCAGGCTATAAAGAAATATGTTAGTTTTGCTTTATAACTTTGAAAATGTTTGCTTTGAACCTGTGAACCCAGGCAGGGGAATCCTCTCCCCACCCTTTAAGGAGGACTATCAAGATTAAACAGGCCATTAAGGAACATCAAGATACAAAGGATTGATGAATCGCCCTGTCACACCATTGAAATGCTACAAGCCAGGGAGCTTGTCTCATGGACTGGAAGGCCAAATGTAAAAGAAGAAACAGGATCACAAGAAAAATGTTTCATCTCTTTACTGTTTGAACTGTCACAGGGACAGAGACACTAAACTAAGGCAGAAATCCCCAGGGGTAACCCCTGGGTCCACTCTGAAAGACATTTTGAATTGACAAAGAATAGACATTTCTGTCACCTTTAGGAATCCTAAATGGTAACTTATTTGTGTGTACGTGTGTGCTTGCTTCCTTTACCTGTAAATAACTATCATTCCTCTTTCCTAGTTAATAAACTTTTAGATAGTTTATTACAGGGTTGGCTACAGGTGTTGTCTTTGGTGTCTTTCGCAGGTCAGGCTCATTAAAACAGATCTTCAGTTGATGATGGCCAATGAGAGAATGACATTGCTGGCTATTTTATAGCTTGAAAATGCCATTGGCCAGTCTTTGGATCTCTCTGACACTATGCTTCGGTTCGCGAGGGCAAAGGTGAGAAAAGCAACCTTTTGAACTAAAGGACTAGGGTTAACTTTCTAAAGCTGTCACCTTCTGTAACACTATTTAATACTGGCCCACTCAATGCTGGTGCATAGTTCAATTTCTTGATGTTAGTACATTTCAGTTATTCTTAAAATTAAAAAGTTTCTATAAACTTAGAGGAAACAATTTTTATTTGCTTATACACCTCTACCCCGATATAACGCAACCTGATATAACATGAATTCGGATATAACGCGGTAAAGCAGCGCTCCAGGGGGGCAGGGCTGTGCACTCCAGTGGATCAAAGGAAGATCGATATAACGCGGTTTCACCTATAACGCGGTAAGATTTTTTTGGCTCCCGAGGACAGCGTTATAGCGGGGTAGAGGTGTATATGGCATGAATTAATACAGATTTACAGACCATAGCATGCAAATTTATTGTCTTATATGACAGGAATAAATCATGCTTGCAAATCGTGCACCAAAGTCATGAAATGGACTACAAATGCAATAAAATATAGGGTATTCAAAGGGTTAACAAATGGGGGGTGGGGGCACCAAAGACGCTCCTCACCTGGGGCGCCATTTGGTCTAGGGCTGACCCTGTAAGTGACCATTTATCACTAAGTCCAACTTTCCTGGGTGGCAAGATAGACTGGATAGCCTTAGGGGAATGTCTGTGACTCCATGGTAAGACTGTTATACTGATCCAGGAGTTCACATTTGTTACTGGGTTGGTGAAAGCTAATTACAGAACATACCACCAATTTGGGGTGTCTGTCCCTCCAGGCCCACGAACATGATACACTTCTGCGGTGACCTAGAATCCTACTTTTGACGTCTCCGACTCAAAGAATATTTCCAACACACCTCTGAACAACATACTAACCCACAGTATCCTTCCTACCAACACTACAAAAAGAAGGATTCTGCATGGACTCCTCCCGAAGGTCGAAATAACAGACTGGACTTCTACATAGATTGCTTCCGTCGACGTGCACGGGCTGAAATTGTGCAAAAGCAGCATCACTTGCCCCATAACCTCAGCCGTGCTGAACACAACGCCATCAACAGCCTCAAGAACAACTCTGACAACATAATCAAACAGGCTGACAAAGGAGGTGCTGTCGTCATCATGAATAAGTTGGAATATGAACAAGAGGCTGCTAGGCAGCTCTCTAACTCCACATTCTACAGTCCATTATCCTATGATCCCACTGAGGATTACCAAAAGAAACTACACCATCTGCTCCAGAAACTCCCTGAAAAAGCACAAGAGCAAATCCACACAGACACACCCCTAGAACCCCGACCAGGTGTATTCTATTTGCTACCCAAGATCCATAAACCTGGAAATCCTGGACGCCCCATCATCTCAGGCATTGGCACCCTAACAGCAGGATTGTCTGGCTATGTGGACTCTCTCCTCAGGCCCTATGCTACCAGCACTCCCAGCTATCTTCGAGACACCACTGACTTCCTGAGGAAACTACAATCTATCGGTGATCTTCCAGAAAACACCATCCTGGCCACTATGGATGTAGAAGCCCTCTACACCAACATTCCACACAAAGATGGACTACAAGCTATCAGGAACAGTATCCCCGATAATGCCACGGCAAACCTGGTGGCTGAACTTTGTGATTTTGTCCTTACCCACAACTATTTCACATTTGGGGACAATATATACCTTCAAGTCAGTGGCACTGCTATGGGTACCCGCATGGCCCCACAGTATGCCAACATTTTTATGGCTGACTTAGAACAACGCTTCCTTAGCTCTCGTCCCCTAACGCCCCTACTCTACTTGCGCTACATTGATGACATCTTCATCATCTGGACCCATGGAAAAGAAGCCCTTGAGGAATTCCACCATGATTTCAACAATTTCCATCCCACCATCAACCTCAGCCTAGACCAGTCCACACAAGCGGTCCATTTCCTAGACACTACTGTGCTAATAAGCGATGGTCACATAAACACCACCCTATACCGGAAACCTACTGACCGCTATACTTACCTACATGCCTCCAGCTTCCATCCAGGACACACCACACGATCCATTGTCTACAGCCAAGCTCTAAGATACAACCGCATTTGCTCCAATCCCTCAGACAGAGACAAACACCTACAAGAGCTCTATCAAGCATTCTTAAAACTACAATACCCACCTGCTGAAGTGAAAAAACAGATTGACAGAGCCAGAAGAGTACCCAGAAGTCACCTACTACAGGACAGGCCCAACAAAGAAAATAACAGAACGCCACTAGCCGTCACCTTTAGCCCCCAACTAAAACCTCTCCAGCGCATCATCAAAGATCTACAACCTATCCTGAAAGATGATCCCTCACTCTCACAGATCTTGGGAGACAGACCTGTCCTCGCTTACAGACAGCCCCCCAACCTGAAGCAAATACTCACCAGCAACCACACACCATACAACAAAAACACTAACCCAGGAACCTACCCTTGCAACAAACCCCGCTGCCAACTCTGTCCACATATCTATTCAAGTGACACCATCACAGGACCTAATCATATCAGCCATGCCATCAGGGGCTCGTTCACCTGCACATCTACCAATGTGATATATGCCATCATGTGCCAGCAATGCCCCTCTGCCATGTACATTGGCCAAACCGGACAGTCTCTTCGCAAAAGAATAAACGGACACAAATCTGACATCAGGAATCATAACATTCAAAAACCAGTAGGAGAACACTTCAACCTCCCTAATCACTCAGTGACAGACGTTAAGGTGGCAATTTTGCAACAAAAAAGCTTCAAAAACAGACTCCAACGAGAAGCTGCTGAACTTGAATTGATATGCAAACTAGATACCATCAACTTAGGTTTGAACAGAGACTGGGAATGGCTCGGTCATTACACTAATTGAATCTATTTCCCCATGTTGAAGCAGCCTCACACTTTCGTGTCAACTGTCCGAAATGGGCCATCATGATTATCACTTCAAAAGTTTTTCTCCCCTGCTGTTAATAGCTTCTCTTAATTAATTAGCCTCTTACAGTTGGTATGGCTACTTCCACCTTCTCATGTTCTCTGTATGTATAAATATCTTCTTACTGTATGTTCCATTCTATGCATCCGAAGAAGTGGACTGTAGCCCACGAAAGCTTATGCTCAAATAAATTTGTTAGTCTCTAAGGTGCCACAAGTACTCCTGTTCTTTTTGCTGATACAGACTAACACGGCTGCTACTCTGAAACCTGCCCTGTTTCTGACAGTCTGCTTTAAGGTAGGCACTCATGGTTGTGAGACACTCCAGACTGTGTGACATTCACTACCTACCATGTCCCCCTGTTCTGAACAAGAAACAGTCACCAGTCCCTGTTTCAGTAATTCCTAAAACCAAGCTGTAACACGTGGCTTCCTATGGAGCCAGATTTATAGTTTGGTGCTGCATTTTGGAAAGATAGTTCTGAGAACTGAGGGAGTCAAAGCAAATAATCTATAATGCTCTGGTCCCATCAGCTTTCAAAAAAATAGCAGTCTGAGACAAGCCTTAGGGCTCCTGAAAGGGATGCATGCTGGAGTATTGGCTGAAGATGGCTGCTCAGGAGGGGGCCTTTGGGAAAAAACAGTAATGAAAAAGAGAGAGATTTACTAGCTAAAATAGCCCTTTCTGAAAGACAGGGAAGCAGACTTTATGGTTAAGAGCATCAGAGTCTGTCAGTATCAGGAGACACATATGAACTGGATCACTGCCAAAAGATGTACTAATAGAGATATCAACTTTTAACCTCTCTAACTCTCTTTTTCTTATCCCAGATTCTTATTTGTATTACAGTAGTTCCTAGAGGTTCCAACCAAGATCAAGGACCCACAGTGCTAGGCACTGTACAGATACAGAGTAAGAAACTGTCCCTGTCCAAATCATCTAACAGGCTAAATAGACAAGATAAAATAAGGGTAGGAGGGGACACAGGCACAGAGAGGTGAAGTGATTTGCCCAAGGTTATCAAACAAGTCAGTGGCATAAAAAGGAACAGCACCCAGGTGTCAACTCCTAGTGCCAGGCCCAATTCACTAGCCTATATCAGCCTCCCATAACTGCATCTACATATAAATAAACAAATTAATTAAAGTTTTGCTGTTCTTCTCCCAATCTCAAATACACAGAGCATTGTGTAACCCCAAAAACAATTTACATTTGACTGTTAATACTGAAAGAATAAGTGCTGACTGTACATTCTGGGAGAAGAGAAGAGAAGAGAAGAGAACAAACAGGAGTCCAGCAACCCAGTGCTAGTCACAAAAAGGGCATGAGAGGGGCACTGATTCCTGCCCTAAAGCATCAGATTAACAGGTTGGGGGTACCAATTAGAATAAAGAGACAAGATCCCCTTGACCTCAGGGGTACTGTGATGCATGGTTACAAGGCATTCAAAATATATGTGCTCCATCTCTGACACACTGACTTCAGAAGCTGGAGATAAAAACTAAAAAACTGGAACCTGAGCTTGAAAATGAAAACCTTTCCTGTTGAGCTATGATCTCTCAGATGATCGATCTTGTACTTTTTTGTGATATCAGTGGGCTTCATTTTTCAAGCACCTAATATATTTTTTTCATTCTTCACTTCTTTGTTCACTGCACATTTCTGGTTCTCTTTCAACTTTTCTTGTCCCTCACAGAAACAGCTATGGCCCTGATGTGCCATCATTTCGAACAAGCACTTGCTTAGGATGGATGCTGAAGATGGCCGTGCATTAATACTTTTCTTCTATAAAGGCAGTAGCGGCGCCCGCTTTGCCGGCGCCCTAGGCGGCGGCAGTTCCCGCCCCCGAAATCCCGCCCCCAACAGCGGCGGCGGAAGGTCCCGCCCCCAAATTGCTACGGGCGGCGGGGGCGCCGGCGCCCCCAAAATAGCAGCGCCCTAGGCGACCGCCTAGGTCGCCTAATGGGAGCGCCGGCCCTGTATAAAGGCACATCTCATTTAAACTGAAAGTGCTAGAATGCGACAATATTCTGAAATACCCCACAATCCTGTTTTAATACGTTTGAAAATGACAGAAACATTTCCATGTAATAGTTAGAAATCACTGTGAAAGAATAGGGAATAAAAGAAACCTTTGTTGTTTCAGAAATAGTCTTGCTTTTTGCTTTTTCACAGAAGCCTTTTGTATGTTTAGGCATCATAAAAATACACAATTATTTTTGCATTGTGAAGGCTGATGGTTTTCTGTACATCAATACTTCAAGCTCTACAAATCTGCACAGTGCAAAAATAAAGTGTAACCCTCTTGGGGTTTAGAGAGCATGGACTCTTTAAGACCTCATCCTGAGACAGAGGTAGTGCTGGTTGTTCCAGGGGGGTGGGAGTGGTGAGAGAGAGCGCGACAGGGGCATGTAGCATAGTAACAGAGAACCAGCCCAAAGCCTGGCAGGGACAAAGCTAGGGTGACCAGAGAGCAAGTGTGAAAAATCGGGACAGGGGGTGGGGGGTAATTGGCAACTATATAAGAAAAAGGCCCAAATATCAGGACTGTCCCTATAAAATCGGTCACCCTAGACAAAGCTGACAACCGGGGATGTCCCAGGATGGGAGCAAAGAGGAACACCGAGCCAGGAACACATCATCTGAGAAGGACAAACCAGAGCTGGACACAGTATCACTGTCATCCAGAAGTGTATGGGGCTGTGAGCACCAGGGCTGGTGACTTTACACTGGGAACAAGAAGGGAGGTTGTAACTAGTTAAGTGGGGAGTTTGTCACTCTATGTGGG
The DNA here is from genome assembly GCA_003942145.1 of Platysternon megacephalum. Classification (NCBI taxonomy): domain Eukaryota; kingdom Metazoa; phylum Chordata; order Testudines; family Platysternidae; genus Platysternon; species Platysternon megacephalum. The sequence goes on along the minus strand of QXTE01000042.1, from coordinate 7,403,093 downwards.
TTTGTGGCAAAAGAGGGCACCCAAGGGGTTTGTTGGGAAAAGTTTACTGGTGCTGAAGACGACCAGGAGCACCCTAGACCCACTGCCAGACTGGAACTCTGCCTAAGATTCCTGAATTCTGAGTCTAGACACAGTGCTCAGCATCTATCCTTTTATACTGTGGTACCACTGTCCCATAGGTCCTCATGTGGTGTGTAATTCTGTTTTACTGCTCCCCCTAACTATTTCCTTCTGTTGTTTTTCTCCATTCATCCCTCTGTAAATAAATATTTCCCTTTCCTATATTTGTTGTACTAATCTGGTGGGTGGGTGTTTACTCTGAGTGGTTCGGAACAGGTGACCCTAGGATAGAAGGGAGTTTCCCTGTTGTGTTCCTGAGCATGACTTTTCTTGGCTAGAGCTCCCTCCCACAGAGCAAACTCCATCTTGGCCATGAGGGCACTACAGTTACAAAACCAAAATAAAGTTAAACTACTTTATATAATCAATTTTATTATGCACACAGCCACTACTCCTAAAGCAAGTAAAATTTACTGCTACTGCAAAGGGTTTAATCTATTCTTGCAGAACACAGCCTGAGCTGCATACAGATTAAACCACACCTTCTAAAAACTGGTCTTCAATTTTTCTTAGTAGCACACACATGGAAAGGGACAATATCAACTAAAAAAAATGTATTTTATTTTTTTAAACGTATTGTTTCAACATCTATGATAATAACAAACAAATTATGGGAGAAAAATAATTTTCCTTTCACTTTGTATATAGCCATTGTTGTACTGTTATTGCTGTATTGTTAATCAGCCTGTGATTTTCCCTGTTATTTGTGTGGATCTTGCACACAGCAAGAGAGGAAAGAAGAGCCATTCTTTAAAAATAGAAAATGCAATTGTTTAAACACAAAAGTTGGCAGATGGGCTCAGGGGCAAGGGCACCAGCTGAAATTACTTTTCACTCATCTTCGGAAGTTGATTTGATTTATAATGTCCCATTAAGACCTCAGCAAGGTGCTCTGAAGCAGTTGTGAAATACTAAATACAAATGACAGGAACACAAATACCCTTATCTGCAAACTATACAGGGAACACCTCCTTATTTCCTTTGCCTCAATGTGCAATACAGGATTTAGCAGTGATTTCAACTGAGAAAATACCAGAAGTACAGTGTCTCTATAAGGCAATTTACTAACATGGGGAAGTCACTGAAGTCAATGGGGAATCGTTTTTGTCTTCAATGTGCAATTAATCAGGCCCACAGAAAGCTGCAACAGGTAGGGTGACCAGATGTCCGGTTTTGGACTGGAACATCCAGTCGAAAAGGAATCCTGACGGCTCCGGTCAGCACTACTGACCAGGCCGTTGAATGTCCGGTTCCCGGCGGCACAGTGGAAACAGCCAGGATGTCTGGCTTCTAGCCTTAGGGGCTGCCAGGGGGGGTCCACATGCTGCCCCGCCCCCCGGCACAGCTCCCTTTGGCTGGGTCAGAGCAGGGGAGGAACTAGCACCACTCGCAAGCGCTCAGCAGGCAGCTGTTGAGGGGACGTATGGCGCGCGCTCCTCCCGCTGCTGCCCGGCCCTCTTCTCCTTGCACTCCTCATGTGGCTGGGTCGAGCTGCGGTGCATGCCCTGCAGCGAACCACAGTCTGTCTGTATGTATATCCCCATCTCCAAGTGCTGGGAATGGGGCTGCTTCCCCATCCCCCTCACTGCATCCCCCCCATCCCACTCCCCATCCCCTATCCCCCCATCCCAACCCTCCTGCACCCTCATCCCCCTCACTGCATCCCTCCCCATCCCAACCCTCCTGCACCCTCATCCCCCTCACTGCATCCCTCCCCATCCCAACCCCCCGCACCGCCATCCCTCTCACTGCATCCCTCCCCGTCCCACTCCCCGTACCCTCACCTTCCTGCACCCCCATCCCCCTCACCTCATCCCTCCCCGTCCCACCCCCTGCACCGCCATCCCCCTCGCCGCATAACCTCCCTGTCCCACTCCCTGCACAGACATCCCCTCACTGCAACCCCCCCCCGGGCCCCCCCCCCCCCCCCCCCCCCTTCCCCCCCCCCTCCCCCCCCCCCCCCCCTCCCCCCCCCCCCCCCTTCCCCCCCCCCTCCCCCCCCCCCCCCCCTCCCCCCCCATCCCAACCCTCCTGCACCCCCATCCCCCTCACCTCATCCCTCCCCGTCCCACCCCCTGCCCCTCATCCCATCATCGTAATAACTTCGTATAGCATACATTATACGAAGTTATACGACCTGCACAGACATCCCCTCACTGCAACCCTCCCCGTCCCACCCCCGCACCCCCATCATTGCATTCCTCCCCATCCCACCCCCGCAGCCCCATCCCCGTCCCAACCCTCCTGCACCCCCATCCCCCTCACTGCATCCCTCCCCGTCCCACCCCCTGCCCCTCATCCCATCATTGCATCCCTCCCCCGTCTCATCCCGCCCCCCACACCTACCCATCCCAGCCCTGTACCCCTTACAGTGCTTTCCCACCCTCCTCTCAACCTCCCAGAGCCGCCACCCCCATGTCCCTCACCCCCCACACCCCTGCACCCCATTCACCTCCATACACTGCTGTACTCCCATTATGTCCCTATACACCCGTGCCACCCCTGTGCCCCCCCGCATCCTCATGCACTTGTAGCCTTCTGCCTACCCCTGCATCCCCATCCACCCCACACCCCCTCCTCTCTCCTTCACTGCCCCCTCTCATCCCCACCCTGCTCTTGTCCTTGGCCTCTTTCCATCCCCATCCTCTCTCCTCCACCCCCACGCCCCCATCTTTTCCCCTCCAGCCCACCCTCCTCCCTTCCTGGCTGGGTGATTTAGGCAGCCCCTGGAAAAATGTATGAAAAAGTGTCTCTGTAGGCAAGTGTGTGCATGCGTGCATTGTATGTGTGTAAGAGACTGCGTGTCTTTGTGTAGTGAGGTGCGTGTATTGCCGCATGTGTGTGTATACCTGTGTGAATAAAATTTGCAGCCTAACTCTTTGACTTTTATTCCTTTTGCTGGCTTGCACACAAAAAAATTGATGACATAAAATATGTGTGTATTCATTTCATAACAAGTTTTTAAAAGAGAAGTGAACTCTAAAAGAAATGTATTATTTCTTAAAAAGTGAATGTTGTTGACTAGTAATTGCAGAAGAGCCAATGGATCATACATTTCTCCGCACCTTTGTCTAGCTGCATTATAAACTCTTTGTTGCAGACTCTCTTTTTTTATGTGTATATCCAGCACCTACAACCCTGGAGTCCTGATCTTAGCCCTGGTCTACACTACAGGGTTAGGTTGAATTTAGCCGCGTTAGGTCGATTTTATAATGAATGTGTCTACACAAGCAACCCCATTCCGTCGACCTAAAGGGCTCTTAAAATCGACTTCTCTACTCCTCCCCGGCGAGCGGAGTAGTGCTAAAATCGACCCTGTTGGGTCGAATTTGGGGTAGTGCGGACGCAAATCGACGGTATTGGCCTCCGGGAGCTATCCCAGAGTGCTCCAATGTGACCGCTCTGGACAGCGCTTTCAACTCCGATGCACTAGCCAGGTACACAGGAAAAGCCCTAGGAACTTTTGAATTTCATTTCCTGTTTGGTCAGCATGGCGAGCTCAGCAGCACAGGTGACCATGCAGTCCCCTCAGAATCACAAACGAGCTCCAGCATGGAGTGAACGGGAGACAGTGGATCTGATTGCTGTATGGGGAGAAGAATCTGTGCAGGCAGAACTCCGATCAAAAAGAAAAAATGCTAATATATATGCCAAAATCGCACAGGGCATGATGGACAGAGGCTACAACAGGGACACACAGCAGTGTTGTGTGAAAGTCAAGGAGCTCAGGCAAGCCAACCAAAAGACAAAGGAGGCAAACGGTTGCTCTGGGTCAGAGCCCCATACATGCCACTTCTGTGATCAGCTGCATGGCATTCTAGGGGGGGACCCTACCATTACCCCACCACTGTCCATGGACACCTGCAAGCGGGGGGGAGGGAGTCTTACACAACACCGAGGAGGATTTTGTGGATGAGGAGGAGGAGGAGAATGCGCAGCAGGCAAGTGGTGAATCTGTTCTCCCCAGCAGCCAGGACCTTTTCATCACCCTGGAGCCAATACTCTCCCAAGGTGGGATCCCTGAAGGTAGAGAAGGCACCTCTGGTGAGTGCACATTTGTAACTACAGTACATAGTTTAAAAGCAATAGTGTTTAAAGTTTGATTTGCCCTGAAGACTTGGGATGCATTCGCGGCCAATACAGCTACTGGAAAAGTCTGTTAATGTGTCTGGGGATGTAGCGGGAATCCTCCAGGGACATCTCCATGAAGCTCCTGTAGGTACTCTGAAAGCCTCTGCAGAAGGTTTCTGGGGAGGGCTGCCTTATTTCGTCCTCCACGGTAGGACACTTTACTATGCCAAGCCACTAGAAAGTAGTCTGGAATTACTGCAGCACAAAGCATGGCAGCGAATGGTCCTGGGTTTTGGTCGCATTCAAGCAACATTCAGTCTATATCTTTCTGTGTTAGCCTCAGGAGAGTGATATCTCATTCACGGTCACCTGGTTGAAATAGGGGAATTTTTGTAAGGGAACAGTAAAAGGACCCCGTTCATGCTGGGCTGTTTGCGCTTGGCTAAAAGGGATCATCCCTGAGAATAGCCACGCAGCGGGTGGAGGGGTGAAGGGATCATCCCAAATAACCACACGGAGGGGTGGGGGGAGGGGTGTGCTGCACATCCACCCAAAAACCACAGCCCCTCCTTTTAAATGTGAAACCCAACCGGCATTGCTTGCTATGGGAAAGGAGAGCGCTGCAGTTTGAAAACATTCCCACATGTTTAGGAGGACGTTAGAAGCCAAACCCACATACCCTTTGGCTTACCATGGCTGCCTGGAAACCGAATTCTGTTGCCAAGCTGTATGTGATGTGTCACCATACCGGCAGGCGCTCAATATAAAAGGCAAAATGTGACTTTGTACCTAAAGCACATGTGCCGTCTGCTGTGAATTGCTTGATTCACTGTGAAAAAGTCTCCCTTTTGTTCTCAGAAATGTATCATCTTAAATTTTACTCTCCCTTTTTATCCCCCCGCAGGTGCAAATGTTTCTATGCTCCCCCTATCATCTCCGTCCCTGAGGTTATCAGAGATTAGAAGGCAAAAAAACCACACTCGCGATGACATGTTTTCCGAGCTCATGCAGTCCTCCTGTACTGATAGGGCACAGCTGAATGCATGGAGGCATTCAGTTGCAGAGTCCAGGAAAGCATTAAATGAGCGCGATGAGAAGAGGCAGGATGCAATGCTGAGGCTAATGGGGGAGCAAACGGACATGCTCAGGCATCTGGTGGAGCTGCAGGAAAGCCAACAAGAGCACAGACCACCACTGCATCCACTGTACAACTGCCTGCCCTCCTCCCCAAGTTCCATATCCTCCTCACCCAGACGCCCAAGAACGCGGGGTGGGGGAGGCTCCGGGCACCCAGCCACTCCACTCCAGACGATGGTCCAAGCAACAGAAGGCTGTCATTCAAACAGTTTTGATTTGTAGTGTGGCTACAATAAGCAGTGTGGCCTTGTCCTTTCCTCCTCCCCCAACCCACCCTACCCCACCCGGGCTACCTTATCAGTTATCTCCCTTTTTTTTTAAATTAATAAAGAAAGAATGCATGGTTTCAAAACAATAGTGACTATATTTCCTTTGCCAGCTGTGATCAAAGGGGGGATGGCTTGCAGGGAATTAAAATTAAAATCAATAAAGGGGGCGGGTTTGCATCAAGGAGAAACACACACAACTGTCACACCAAAGCCTGGCCAGTCATGAAATTGGTTTTCAAAGCCTCTCTGATGTGCAGCGCAACTATCTGTGCTCTTCTAATCGCCCTGGTGTCTGGCTGTTCAAAATTGGCAGCCAGGTGATTTGCCTCAACCTCCCACCCTGCCATAAATGTCTCCCCCTTACTCTCACAGATATTATGGAGCACACAGCAAGCAGTAATAACAATGGGAATATTGGTTGCGCTGAGGTCTAACCTAGTCAGCAAACAGTGCCAGTGAGCTTTTAAATGTCCAAAGGCACATTCTACCACCATTCTGCACTTGCTCAGGCAATAGTTGAACTGCTCCTTACTACTGTCCAGGCTGACTGTGTATGGCTTCATGAGCCATGGGAGCAAGGGGTAGGCTGGGTCTCCAAGGATTACTATTGGCATTTCAACATCCCCAACAGTAATTTTCTGGTCTGGGAAGTAAGTCCCTTCTTGCAGCTGCTCGAACAGCCCAGAGTTTCTAAAGATGCGAGCGTCATCCACCTTTCCTGGCCATCCCACGTTGATGTCGGTGAAATGTGCCTTGTGATCCACCAGTGCTTGCAGCACCATTGAGAAGTGCCCCTTGCGGTTTATGTACTGGTTGGCAAGGTGGTCCGGTTCCAAGATAGGGATATGCGTTCTGTCTATCGCCCCACCACAGTTAGGGAATCTCATTGCAGCAAAGCCATCCACTATGACCTGCACTTTTCCCAGAGTCACTACCCTTGATAGCAGAATGTCAGTGATTGCATTGGCTACTTGAATCACAGCAGTCCCCACAGTAGATTTGCCCGCTCCAAATTGATTCCTGACTGGCCAGTAGCAGTCAGGCGTTGCAAGCTTCCACAGGGCTATCGCCACTCGCTTCTCAACTGTCAGGGCAGCTCTCATCTTGGTATTCCTGCGCTTCAGGATGGGGGAAAGCAACTCACAGAGTTCCAAGAAAGTGGTCATATGCATGCGAAAGTTTCGCAGCCACTGGGAATCATCCCATACCTGCAACACTATGCGGTCCCACCAGTCTGTGCTTGTTTGCCGGGCACAGAATCGGTGTTCCACTGTATCAACCAGCCCCACTGCCGCCATGATGTCCCAATTGCCACATCCCGTGCTTTCAGAAACGTCTGTGTCCATGTCCTCCTCACAATTGTCCTCGTGTTGCCATCTCTTAGCTAGGTTCTGCACATACTGCAGTATAATGCTCGAAGTGTTTACAATGTTCGCAACAGCAGCGGTGAGCTGAGTGGGCTCCATGCTTGCCTTGCTATGGCGTCTGCATGGGTAACCCAGGAAAAAAGGCGCAAAATAATTGTCTGCAGTTGCTTTCACGGAGGGAGGGGAGACTGACGACATGTACCCAAAACCACCCACGACAATGTTTTTGCCCCATCAGGCATTGGGAGCTTAACCCAGAATTCCAATGGGCAGCGGAGACTGTGGGAACTGTGGGATAGCTTCCCATAGTGCACCGCTCCGTGAGTCGATGCTAGCCACAGTAGTGAGGACGTACTCCGCCAACTTACTGCGCTTAGTGGGGACATACACAATCGACTGTATAAAATCGATTTCTAAAAATCGACTTCTATAAATTCGACCTAATTTCGTAGTGTAGACATACCCTTAGTTGGGGTCTCTAGGCACTAAACAACAATTGTAATAATAAATAATGTGGAAGTATGTGTGTTAGTGCATGCTAGATGTGTACACATGAATACACGTGTGTATCTGCATGTAGGTGTGGGAGTCAGTTTCTACAAATTTATTTATATAGGTATCTGGACAGGTGTGTATTTCTGTGGTTGTTCTCTATGGATTTGTATTTTGGCTTCGGGAGTGGGCCTTTAATGGACCCACTACAGCTGTGATAATGTCTGGTCCAATTCCACCCATAAAATTACAATAACTTTAGTGAACAAAAAACATGGAGGTGGTTACAAAAAAATGGAAGAGGGGAGGGAAAGAATCATGAAAACATTTGTGAAATTTCATTTTTTTTAAAATTATCCTTTTTGACTCTTTTGCTGCCAGCTCTAGCATCCTGTAACAAATAAAACCTGAACTTAGCATAATACATCTGTCAAAACAATAAATATGACTGTTTGGGCCTTGCAGTGAAAATGAGCAGGTGAGAGAGAGTGCGGGTAACAAGCAATGGAGGGAGGAGGGATGGAGTGAGTGAGGATGGGGCCTCAGGCAAGGGTGGGGCCTTGGGCAGGGGCCGGGCAAGGGTGTTCGGTTTTCTGGAATTAGAAAGTTGGCAACCCTACCAACAGGAAGAGTTTCACACTGTTTCTTTTAAGAAGTAACATCCTTTTAAGAAGTAGTAAAACTACTTTTTAAGAAGTAAAATCCATTCAATGGATTGAGAACACAAGGGGCTTTGTTTGGTTAGTTTGTTTTTCTAATTTTCCAACAAGTCAGATCTTTCTGTATATAACTGTTTGCAGTTATCTTAGAAACATCCACAGCTTGACTCCCCTGAACAGTGAATACTGCAAAAGGAACAAAATAGACATGTGCAGAAGAAGCAAAACAGTTCTCTAATACTGGCCTCAGTTGAAAGCAACTGCTAAGAGGAAAATTGCTCTATATCAGTGGTACTCAAACTGTGGGTCAGGACCCCAAAGTGAGTCATGACCCCATTTTAATGGGGTCACCAGGCTGGCGTTAGACTTGCGGGGCCGAAGTCTAAGCCCGAACCCCACTGCCCAGGACCGAAGCCCAAGAGCTTCGGCCCTGGGCGGCAGGGCTCAGTTTACAGGCCCCCCACTCGGGGCTGAAGCCCTTGGGCTTCGACTTTGGCCCTCCCCCCTGCCCAGGGCAGTGGGGCTTGGGCTTTGCTCCCCCTGCCCTCACCTGGGGCGGCGGGGCATGGGCAGGCTCAGGCTTCGGTCTCCCCTCTTTGGGTCATGTAGTAATTTTTGTTGTCAGAAGGGAGTTGTGGTGCAATGAATTTTGAGAACCCCTGCTCTATATGTTTGCAATAGTTTATCCCAAGCACTGATTTTTCTCTCTTTCATTAACTAGCTAAGATAATTTTTGTTAACTGTCATTCTTAGCCACTATGGGAACCTTCGAATCCCCCACTATAATTTATTATACAGCAGTATTAAGTAACGTTGACATATACTTATTTATAGGAAAACAAGCACTTATGCAATAAATTATGAATGCAGAATACAAACAGCACTTTGCAAGAACCTCCTACTACTCGTGCCATTACAAAAATACATTAAAAGAAACAGCATTTTGCAATAAAATTAATTTTAACGGAAGCAATGAAGCATTTCCATCTTTTACAATTGGTCAGACTTCTCAGACACCATTATGCAGGATAAATATAAACTGTTTTATTCACATAAGATGACGCACATATATAAAATCATTTTGTGTGGAATGGTTCACACATACTAATAGATTTACAAATTTTAAGGCCAGAAGAGACCACTATGATCATGGGCTCTGACTTCTTGCATAACAAAAGCCATAAAATTTTACCAAGTGGCTCCTCCATCAAGTGCATAACATCTGATTTAGCTAGAACATATCTTTTAGAAAGACAGCCAATCTTGATTGAAAGACTTCAAGTGATGCAGAGTCCACTATACCCCTATATAAGTTGTTCCAATTATTAATTATCCTCTGTCACAGGGCAGCTACTCTCTAGGGGGAATTAGGTCCAGTCTGCCTGTGACTGCCTCATGCAGGTCCCACCTGGGGGTAATTAACTGTCTTGGGTAGGTGATTAGTAAACGAGCACCTGGATCTAATAAAGGTTACCCAAGCTCAGTCAGTGGGGAACTCCAAAGGGAGACAGGAGGCTTCCAGGAAAAGCCTGAGCTGAGCTCTCTGGGGAACCCACCAGGATGGAGATTCTGTAAGAGATACTCCTGGAGAGGGAAGCCTCCTAGACAACAGGCTGCAGTCAGCAAGCATCCAAGAGGTCCTGGTCTCAGCCAGGTATCTCCCAGACATTGGCCGGAAAACCAGCCTGGAAAGGCTCAACTGCTGTCCCTGGAGAATAGTTGCAGTGGACAGACCTCTCAGACCCCTGGATCCAGAGAAGGATGTTACTCCAGTAGAGAAGAGAGACCTAATCACAGGGGCAGAGATTAGAACCAAGAGAGGCAAACACTAGAGTCAGGTGGGGGCCATCGACTAAGATTGACCAAGTCACCCTGCTAGGATGTTGGGGTGAATGTTTTGTTTATGTTCTGGGTTGGCTTTTCTGTTAATAAATGAGACCCTCCACAAGGACATGCTCTTTAGCATTTAAGTGGCTGTTTGGATTTGTTGATGCTCTGGGTGAGGGGAAAATCAAGTAAGAGCTTGCACACAACCCCACGCCTGCCTGCAAGGCGATGCGCTGGGTCAGACTGGAATGATGACACCTTTGCTTTTAACATTTGTACCCTTTCTAGACTGAATTTATATAGCTTTAGCTTCCACCCATTGGATCTTGTCATGCCTTTATCTGATAGATTAAAGAGTCTTCTACTATCAGAAAGTGTCTCCCTATGTAATACTTCTAGCCTGGGATCAAGACATCGCTTGACCTTCTCTTGGTGAAATGAAATAGACTGAGCTCCTCAAGTCTTTCAGTATAGGACAGGTTTTTCCAGGCCTCCAACCACTCTTTCAGCTCTTCTCTGAGCTCTGTTTCCAAATTCCCAACAGCCTTTTTAAAGTATGGCCAACAGAACTGGACACATTAATCCAACAACGGTCTCACAAATGCCATATTAGGTAATACTGACTTCAGAATCAATATTCCCCTGCGTATATACCCAAAGATCATATTATCCCTCTTAAACACTGCATAGCATCGTGACATCATGTTCAATTAAAAAGAACAGGAGTACTTGTGGCACCTTAGAGACTAACAAATTTGTCTGAGCATAAGCTTTCGTGGGCTACAGCCCACTTCATCGGATGCATGTAGTGGAAAAACAATAAAGTGGGCTGTAGCCCACGAAAGCTTATGCTCAAATAAATTTGTTAGTCTCTAAGGTGCCACAAGTACGCCTGTTCTTTTTGCGGATACAGACTAACACGGCTGCTACTCTGGAACATGTTCAATTAGTTACTCAACATGATCTCTAGGTCCTTCTCAGAATCACAGCTTTCCAGAATACAGTCTCCTATCTTACCAGTTTGACCAACATTATTTGTTCCTAATTGTAACGTTTGGCTCTATTAAAATGAATGTTGTTCAAATAAGCCAAGTTTACCAAGAAATCCGGACCACCCTGAACTGGCATATCCTTTTCATTGTTTACTATACCAGTTATTGGGTCATCGGTAAAAGTAATCAACAACGACTTTATATTTTCTTCCAGATCAATGATACTGAATACCATTGTGTCAGGAGCAAATCCCAGTTTCCCAGACAAACATTTAGAGTCAGACAAACATAGCGAAGCACCTAACTCCTTTTGTCATTAGACAGGCAGCTAAATTATGGCCATATCAGTAAAATGCATGCTATGCTTCCACAGCTTTAAAGCCTAGAGAATGTCAAGCAAGCTCCCACACCTCCAAATCAATTTATTTCATACTGGAACAGGGAGGAGTTGCTTGCCAGACAAAATTTTTATTGCACATTAGATCATGAATAGCCTTCCTCTCACAGACAACAGAAAGTAGAATTTTCATAAATACACTATGAATATTAACAGCAACTATTTTGCTGCAGCCTACAAGAACTAAACAAAACAAAATTGTTCTCATTTCAATTGACCCTAGCCACCATCACTTCTATATTCTCTCACTCAGATATAATCTCTGTTCTCTAAACTTTTCACTTTTTTGCATCAAGAAATTCATGTGTAGAAAAGCTAAAAGATAGACTTTTCCACATGTTAAACAAATGGTCTCTATTAAGGTTGGTTTTATTCTGTTCTATACAGGTTCGTATACCACCCTTATGCCTGTAGTATCTGATTGCCTTCCAGTGTACATTAAGCAAAATGACTAACATCTGTCCCATGCAGTTTTGTGTTCTCTCTCTTATATTCTCTTATCCTTTTCCCTGGGGAAAAATTGTGTGCAGTGTAGTATTTTGTTTTTGTGGTGTATTTTTGTTTGGGCTTTTTTATAAATGATATGGGCATTATATTATCTGATTATATTAATGACAGCAAAGTAAAAAAAGTGCAGCTTGCACTTGGAATAAAATGTAAGGAGGTTTAGGATGATTCTTAATCCTTGTGTGAGTTTGTTCCACAGTCTTGGACTGGCTCCTGAGAAGGCTCTGTCTTTTGCTCACATACGCTTTACCCTTGAGGAGGAGTTATTGATTACAATCCTTATCTCAGAGAGGAGAACATCTAGGTATTGTGGGCTCAAGCATTAAGTATCTTGAAGATAAATACCGAGGCCTGGAACTTGACTCGGTGTTCTCTAGGCAGTCAGTGTAGAGATAGGGGGGCAGGTGTGATGTGCTCACTGTCACCTTTGTTAATGAGCAGATGCACTACTACATTCAGCAGTGGTTGGAGTTTCCTAAGGGTTGATGACTTCATGCCCAAGTATATTGAATTGCTGGAGTCCACAAGTAAGGTGACAAAGACATGTAAAACTGAGGCCCAGTCATTGTCTGCTAAGATAGGATGGAGTCTCCTATCCAACTAGAGATGCCAGACAGGATTACTTGTGTGCTGTTGGAAAGCTGTGTCATCAAGGAATCGAGGAACATTCCAAAACTACAGACTGAATTAACTATTTGTTGGTGTCTATTGTCATCTCAAGGAGACTGCAGTGTGGCTCCAAACTCATCAAAGTGCCTTCATTTTATGAACTGGACCTTTGATACAAAGTAAAACTAGATGAAACTAAACAAACCTAGATAGAAATAGTTTCCTTGTAAAACTCAAAAGGAGTACATTTTGTCAAAATGTACATGTGCTTATATAAGAATGCTAGAAGTCTAAATACTAAGATGGGTGAACTAGTATCCCTGGCATTAAATGAGAATATTGATATAACAGACATTGAGAAAATTGGTGGAATGAGGATAATTAATGGGACATAGTAATACCAGGGATGGTAGAATAGGTCGGGGGAAGGGCAGGGAGTGCTACTATATATGAAAGAAAGCATACAGTAAAATATAGTAAAAATCTTAAATAAATCAAACTGTACCATAGAATCTCTATAGATAGAAATTCCATGCTTGAACCATAAGAGTATAGCAGGAAGAATATACCTACTATTGACCACCTGACCAGGATGGTGACAGTCACTGTGAAATGCTCAGTGAGATTACAGAGGCTACAAAGGCAGAAAAGACAATAACTATTTAAACTATTCTCATATTCACTGAGAACATGTCACTTCAAGAAGGGATGCAGAGGTAAAATTTCTAGACTCCATAAATGATTGCTTCTTGGAGAAGCTTGTCCTGGAACCCAGAAGGGGAAAGGCAATTCTTGATTAATTCTAAGTGGAGCACAGGATCTGATCCAAGAGGTGACTATAACTAAACTGTTCAGTAGTAGGTTTCAGAGTAGCAGCCATGTTAGTCTGTATCAGCTAAAAGTACTTGTGGCACCTGAGTTTACCCTGTATAAGCTTTATACAGAGCAAAACGGATGGATTTGGATCCCATTGGGAGCTGGGTGTCTGAGTGCTGGAGACAGGAGTACCTGCTGAGTGGTTTTCAGTTAAAGCCTGCAGCTTTGGGGACATGGTTCAGACCCTGGGTCTGTGTTGCAGCAGGCTTGCATGTCTGGCTCAACAAGACAGGGTTCTGGAGTCCCAAGCTGACAGGAAAAACGGGTTCAGAGGTAGTTTCAGCACATCAGGTGACAGTCTCAAGGGTCTGTGACCGAACCCGTCACAATAGGATCTATGGGTTATATTCAAGAAAGAGATCTTGGAGATATTGTGGATAGTGAAAACATCTGCTCAATGTGCAGTGGCAGTAAAAAAAAAAAAAAAAAAGAATGTTTGGAACCGTTAAGAAAGGGATAGATAATAAGACAGAAAAGAGCATAATGCCACTATAAATCCATGGTACACCCACACCTTGAATACTGCATGAAGTTCTGGTTTCCCCATCTCAAAGATATGTTAGAACTGGAAAAGATAGAAAGAAGGGTAACAAAAATGATTAGGGGTATGGAATAGCTTCCAGATGAGAAGAGATTAAAAGGCTAGGTCTGCTCAGCTTTGAAAAGAGACAACTAAGGTGGGAATACAATAGAGATCTATAAAATCATGAATGGTATGGAGAAAGTGAATAACACAAGAACAGGAATCACTCAATGAAATTAATAAGCAGCAGGTTTAAAACAAACAAAAGGAAGTATTTCTTCACACGCCGCACAGTCAACTTGAGGAAATCATTGCCAGGGAATGCTATGAAGGCTAAAAGTATAACTAGGATCAAAAAGAATTAGATAAATTCATGGAGAGTAGGTCCATAAATGGCTATTAGCCAAGATGGTCAGGGATGGAACCCCATGCTCCAGATGTTCCTGAACCTCCATTTTTAGTGTAACCCACGTTCTGGAATTTGGTGACCATAAATAAATTACTGCTTTAACCAATTTATTAGGAAGGTAGACAGCTTTCTCCTGCCTTTGGGAAATCTGAATCAATACCACTTCCTCATTTGTCATAAAAACATTCTGTGTCACACTGAGTATTCCATGCAGAAAAATACAGGTTCTCTGTTGCATTGTAGTTTACTTTCATGAAATGAATCACTGCAACCCCTTTCTATTGTGCCAAGATACTGAGGTTCCCCTCTAATCAGAAAATTAAATCAACAGATCATGAAAGTGCTGTAAGTTTTACTTTTGTCAACTGACCATATGATTTCTTTTCAGACCTCTAGCTATATATTAAGGTACCAACATGTGAATTTAGCAACTTTTTTCTAAAGTGCAAAATTAAACTGCACATATATCAAAACCACCACGGGGGCATAGCTCTTAAAGAGCTTTTTTTGATTAACGCTGCAATGTTCACAAGAGTAGCATCTTTTTCTAGTCAACTTTTCTATACAGTTACTAGCTAGAAAGAAACACACCTTGCAGAAACTTTAATAGCTTATATAAATTTTGGTTACATAAAATATACTAATTACTACTTAAATATGTGCCATACTATACTCCTAAGGGTAATGATAAAAATGCTTTCTACTTCTACACCACCTTCCACCCAGAGACTGTGAAATTAATATAAATATTTAGAGCACTAACACAGCACTTTACCTTTTCAAAGCACTTTGCCAAGATTTAGGTAGTCCTCATAACATCCCTATCTGGTAGGCAAATGTTATCCCCATTTTACAGATTGAGAAAAAGATATACAGATGTTTAGTGATTTACCCAAAGTCATCGTCTGTTTCAGAACAGGGAAAAGAAGCCAGATCCTATGATGTGACCACTAGACCTTCAAAGCCCCTCATAATCTGGCTCCCACAAATGCTCTCCCTATTCTCAGCACAAGGACATGTTGCTAACCGCTTCTTGAAAACAAATTGTGTAACCAATGTTGCCATGTTGTACGTTTTACTTGTTCATTCTATTTCTAAGTCAATGCATTTATTATAGTTGCTAGCTACACTGTAAGCTCCTTGGGGCAGGGACTGTCTTTTTTCATATGTTGTAAAGTACCTGGCACATAATTGGCATGTTAGAATGATGAAAGCGTAGTGCTACTTGTACATATAAGGAGCCTGGTATCATATGCTTAGGTAAAGGTTAGATTTCTAATAAACAGTTTAATATAGAAACAGTTAAAAGCAAAAGCCCTCATCTCTGCATTCCTCACAATCTGTAAGACAGAGATTCTCCTTTCCTACAGAACCAAGAAGCTCCTTGAGAGAGGGGAAGCAATGCTTTCTCTCTCTACACAGTTCCTGGGACTACACTTCTACAAGACTTGGAAACTCTGCAGGACAGGAGAAGATACTCCCTTTTACCTGATGTGCCTCAGTTCTGCAGTAGAGGAGAGTCTCCTAGAGTAGATTAACTTACATCACTTTAACATTTAAAAGGCACTGAGAGGGAGGATCTGGGGTTTTAGAGCAGCCCATTAGAGAAAGGCGCCAGTAGTGAAGGTAAGACATAGATCTGAACTTTCCCAACATTCAGGGACATTCAGTGCTAAGATATCTATTTCAGTCCTATCTCTGTTAATACTATAGGGAATACATTAAAAACTCTGGGACTATCAATTCCCTGCTGTAAATTTAGAAGTAGAACATTCCCTCAAAGTCCTTTACTTTAAAAAAAATTGTACAAAAAAACCCCAAAACAAATCCCAAATGTTAAAAGCTAAACTCTAATGCTAACTCTTTAAGGAACATTACACTCCTACCTCTGAAAAAGAAGCCTTTGCCTGATCATGTGTGTCATGGTATTCATAGAAAGGTACAATTTCAGATCAGTTTAGGACTTGTAAGTAGTTAAACAAACAATCAGAGAATCTGATTTTGTTCTCATTCCCTCTGCAGAGCAGGTACCTACATAGCTGTATGTGCTACTGAAACCTTTTTTGAAAAAAAATAAATAAAAAAAATCACTTTTTGGCTCTTTGGAGACAACAAAAACAGATAGCGGGCTTGTTAGTGCTGACAATGCTATAAAAACAAATATTACAGATGACATCTCAGAAAGGTAATGTAATACCATGTCTGCACTGATTCCATTTGCATGCATCCTTCCTACAGTTAAACAACATGATTAGGGTCTTTAAAAAATAATAAATCCTTCTGAGCTTCTCTCATTATCCTAACTTAAAAACTAGAGCTAGTCAGGAATTGCCAACCATTTTTTTCAGTGGAAAATGCAGTTTCCACCCAATCAATATTTTTTCAAGAGAAACTTTTGATTTTGTTCACTTTATTTTTCATTGGGGAAATCAAAACAAAATACTTCAAGTATCAGAGGGGTAGCCGTGTTAGTCTGGATCTGTAAAAAGCAACAGAGTCCTGTGGCACCTTTAAGACTAACAGATGTATTGGAGCATAAGCTTTCGTGGGTGAATACCCACTTCGTCAGACGCATTTCATGAAGAAACTTGCACAAGTACAGACAGATATCATCTTCTTTTCCAAAATACTTCAGTTTGTCAAATCAAATCGAAATGTTTCATTTCAGGTCAGTTCAACACTGCACTGCACCTGCCTGAGCTGTGCTTCCTGCAGTGCAACATGGAAGTTGCAGTATGGGTTCCACATTACCCCATTCTCCTCTATGGGCCAGGACTCTGAGGTAGCACCAAGCATCCTCTCTCTCAGGTGCCTGGCTGACTGGTTCTTGCTCATATGCTCAGGGTCTAACTGATTGCCATATGTGGGGTCAGGAAGCAAATTTCCCCCAGGTCAGATTGGCAGTGACCTTGGGTTTTTTTGCCTTCTTCTGAAGTGTGTGGGTGTGGGTCACTTGCCAGGATTATTTGGTTATATCTCACTTAATCATTTCCCTGCCATTGCAGGCACCTCGGGCACTAGTGCACCTCAGTCCCTCCTATTCTTGCGTGTGGCACATAATAGTTAAGTCTCCTGAGGGCTCGATCTAATTTCAGTTATTGATGCAAGTGCAAGTGCTGGGTGGTGTTGGTGACCCGTGATATACATGAGGTCAGACTAAATGAGGCTGGTTGTCACTTCTGGCTTTAAACTCTATAACTCTAGGAACAGAGTTTCCTGGCAGGACTACATTTCCCATGAAGCACTGCAGTCTCTCCTCTGGCTGAACCACTGCAGTGTACCATGGGAGTCCCGTGACTAATGTGCATCATGGAGGTGTCTAGCCAGGAAGCCTGACCCATACAGGAGAAGGGGGGCAGCACCAAAACTATAACTCCTATGATGCGCTGTGGCTGCTCAGGTTGACATGGACACAATTCAATGTTGAACTGACTCAAAATATAGTATTTTGATTATGGGAACATCAAAACACAATATTTTGACTTTTCCAAATTGAAAGTTTTCCAAACTTTCCAGTCCATTAAAAATGTCAATAGTTTACATTTTCATCCTGATTCAGGACAAAAACTGATGTCAAAATATCAGAATTTCCTATGGGATGAAAGTTCCCATTTTTGACCAACTCTACTTAGAACCTCTCTCCTGCACCAAAACTTATTCTTCACAACAGTTGGGAAATGCAAAGAAGTGTACAGAGCCAGAACCATCTAAAAATGACACCCTTACACCAAGCACCATTCCTGGCTCTGTGGGATCCTGCATAACACAACCTTAGCAACTGTTGGGTTTAGACTTTAGACTTAACTCTAGACTTTAGAGCAGTGGTCGGCAACCTTTCTGAAGTGGTGTGCCGAATCTTCATTTATTCACTCTAATTTAAGGTTTCGCGTGCCAGTAATACATTTTAACGTTTTTAGAAGGTCTCTTTCTATAAGTCTTTAATATATAACTAAACTATTGTTGTATGTAAAGTAAATAAGGTTTTTAAAATGTTGAAGAAGCTTCATTTAAAATTAAATTAAAATGCAGAGCCCCCCGGACTGGCCAGGACCCGGGCAGTGTGAGTGCCACTGAAAATCAGCTCGCGTGCCACCTTCGGCATGCGTGCCATAGGTTGCCTACCCCTGCTTTAGAGTCTTATTCTGACCACAACACAAAACTAATGGCTCAAAGTGATCATAAAATTTAA
Source organism: Platysternon megacephalum (assembly GCA_003942145.1). Classification (NCBI taxonomy): domain Eukaryota; kingdom Metazoa; phylum Chordata; order Testudines; family Platysternidae; genus Platysternon; species Platysternon megacephalum. The sequence continues at coordinate 7,384,649 of QXTE01000042.1, read as the reverse complement.
CAGTACTAGCAATGCCTGCATATCAGGGCAGAACCAGGTTTGGGAGCAACTTCAGATCTCTTGCTCCACAAGCAAGAAATTATCACAATCATCGTGAAAGCGACCTGCGTAGGAGCCCAAGAGGTGAGGAAGGCTATACTCATTTTTTGTTCATCTAAGCAACTATTAAGTGCAGAATGTTTTGTTCTGGAATTTATTCACCTGTATTATCTTTATTCTCCATGAGATAAATTTAAGTATTATTTTATTTATTTTAGTAGAACTACCTTACCCTGCACAAGTTAATTTTGGTAGCAATAAAGCAACATTCTGGGAAGAAGGGCCCTTGCTCTGTTTTACAATCTGCACACTTAGATAATCAAAGGTAATGTTACACAAAACAAAGACTGCATATCTCAGTTTGAGATCTCTGTCATCTACTTTTCATCCTTTTGAAATAAATAAATAAAGCTAGCTATGTTTCTCGGTGACTCTTTTTCAGGTAACTACATATTAGCTGTTCTCGCTGTGGCTATTTTTGTGTTTCTTTGTTTAACATTACCATATCTTATCTGCCAGTCTGCACACCTAATAGTTGTAAGAGTTTCAAAATGAACAGAGGCAATAAGAAAATAGATTCACCCACTGGTTATACTCTCCATAATAGATCTGACAGCAGACTAGTCATTAAAATATGCTCCTCAAACATATTTTCCAAATGCCCAACAGATCACCTACATCATTAATTCTAGTGCCTTTTGTATAGTTTAATCTCCCACACCCAAACACAGGTGTCACACAAGGAGGTGGACTTTCATTATTGTGCATTCATAAATATTTTTTTCAGGTAAAAGATAGTCTCCTTCTCATGAAAAATGCACAGTAAGTGGCCAAACTATAAATGGTAGAAACTTATTCATTTTGGGAAAGAGGTCAGCTAATGGGGGGAAAAAAATCCATTTTTTGTCTGTTTCATGTTCAGTTACGTCTTTTCCTATGCCCTACTGCAGCCCTGGCTAAGAATGGGCTCCTGAAGTCTCAAACTCAGCAGGGATGGGTCTCATCAACACTTTGATGGGAGATCTCCAAGTTGAATTCAAGTACTGCAAGAAGTGGTGGTTGCCATTCTACAAATGACATTCTTATTTCTGAATCTGTATTGAAGCAATACTCCAGCATAGGGTCAGGGGTATTGAACTGTTGCAGGTACAGTCTTTGAGATGAAAAATAAAAGCTCCTGACTACTTCTGGCCTAGCAGAGGCCCGGGGACATTTAGTGAGGCCAAGGCGGTTAGCTGTGATGCACTAGCCAAATTCCATTTAGAGTAATTCTGTTCTGTTATCCCAAAATCCCCAATAGCTCCATTAAAATGAAGTAATCTTCGCATACTGTCCTAAAACTATTATATAGTGTTTCTGTACATTTTTTAGAGGCTTCTGCCTCTCATGCCAGTAGTGATAACATTTCAATGGTGGGAGCAGTGATCTTTCTATAAATGCAGCTTCTAATATTTGCAGGGCTCGGGCCTCTCTATAGTGCCTTTTCCTCTACCTTTCTCCCTATCTTTATATCATGTTGAGGAATATCTTAGGGCTCAATGTCCTTCTCACACCATCAATCTATTCCTATGGGAAAGATGGGGATTATTTATGGTTGGGGAAGGTAGAGGACCTTCCCAAAGAAAAAACTTTGTTCTGACCCTGTTTGTTCTAGTTAATAGTTAACTAACCTCAAACCACTGAAGACATCTTTGGTGAAGCTGCTTATATGATCAGGGCCTAAATTAAATAGACAGACTTTATCATAGCCAGCTCCATGTGCTTGAGCATTTAGATTGACAGTTCTGTAGTGAATTACAATATCCACAAATAGTATCACCATAACAATATTTGGCAAAACTTATTCACAAATGAACTGTGACTGGGGAAATAGAGCATAGGAAACCATAGTGGGAGTACCACCCACAGTGGCATGAATACGCATCAATAAATGGCATAACAAAAATTGATCTCTTTCCAGTTAATTGCCATCTGGTGATATTTTACAATATGAAGTTTAGAAAAAGAGATATTACATGCTGGCTCCAACACAAAAAAAGATTGAGGAGAAAAATTGTTAAAATAATATGTTGTTAAGACTCTGCTTTAAACAGAGCTAATCATATTATATTCAACCACTTTCAAGCAAGGCCTATTAAAATCTATGATGTCTTGGATCTCCAAAATCCCTAGATTGATATCAAAACTAGTGGGAGTCTACAAAGCACTGATGGAAATGAAAATGCTTAAATCTTCATTCACTCCAAAACACCTAAAGGAGCCTGAAGAGAGCTGATGGGGCTGTTCATGAAAGGGGCTTTGTCTTAGGCACTTGAACTACCCTCAGAGTTCCCTTGTGGGAAGATAATTTTTCAGCTGAAAACAACTTCTTAGCGTTATTCTAATAGAGGGAAAACAAAGGATGAACAACACCTTAATATTCAGTGTAGATCACTCTGTTAAAAGGGAATTAAAATGGCTAATTGTATGCCTGGACATGCACCCACTGAGGTCCAGTAATCCTTTAAACCACTAGTTCATCAGGACAGCGCTGAGATGCATCTGTTTTGATTTACTTTATCTTCACTATACACACACACACATCATTTTAGTTATTTCTTAGTACATGTTATATCAACCAACATGACATCTGCTACCCCTTTGCTTGCCTGCTACCCATTTCCTACACCCTTTCTTTGTTATTTGCCTTCAGATTGTAAACTCTTCAGAGTGGACATGACAGATGGGCAAACAAAAATGCCATTGAGTTAAGTGTAGCACCTCGCTTTGCTTGGCTAACTTTCATGGCACCATGACTACATTATATCTGGCATTAAAGCTTCCCCTCGCTCCTTTTCCAAATGCTACTCAATCGTCACAGATAGCAGCAAGTTCTATTGATCAATAAAAAAGTGATTGAGAGATTTACTCTGATTGCCACATAAGAATATGATTGAGTGATCTTAATGTCCTAGTCTATCGACAGTTGATAAGATGGAAATACTACAGAACATTACTAACTTTATATTTTTCCTTGGAAATCTCTGATTTCACCATTGTCATGTTGATTATGAATAAGTCATTTTTCAACTGTCATTATTCAATGGGGAAATGTCTGCATATAATCCAGGGTGCAGTAGTTATGCCAAAAGTAACATTTTAGATTAGATAGATAGATAGATAGATAGATAGATAGATAGATAGATAGATAGATAGATAGATAGATAGATATTTTGGAAAGCATGAAATTGCAATTAAAAATTAGGAAGGGAGGGAAATGTACAATTTTTTTCCACAGAAATCTTCTCATTGCAACCAACTCCAACTATATATAACTTTAAAAACAGACTAGAAACAATGGGCCTGATCCTGTTTCCTGCTTAACTGAATTGGGGCCCGAATGCTCAACATTTCGCAAGACTCTGCCCTCTGTTTGCTACAGTTGGAAAAGACTGAAGATCGGTAGAAATGTCCCTGGGGTCTAAAATATTATTTAAATAAGATAATCTTTTGCAGTATTTTACATTCCTTCATGTGTTTTAGCACTTCAGTAAAGTGAACATGTATACAACTGATTTTAGCTTTGTATGACATGGTACATTACAAAATTGCTTTCTTAAAGACAGTAGTTGATTTAATTTACTTTAGTACCCATGAAAAGAATTTACCAATAGCAGCAAGAAAATTCAGGCATAGTAGGATCATGGTGTTGTGCAAGCTTCCCCACTCTGCTATTCCAGTGCAACTCAGTCTTACCCCTGAAATTCCATTCCTGAACCTATTTTGAGAAGAGATTACAAACGGTAAACTGCAAATTGAACTCAGCTGTGTCAGTTTTTAAAGTAAATTAATTTATCCTTGTGAAGATGCCAGGATGAGAGCTTTGGATAGCGAGGTCCTTTATCTGTCTACAACGAGGTAGGGTATGAGTAGGGGTAATGCAACCCTTCCCACAATGTTCAGTCAGGCTGTTTCAAAATAAACCTAGAAAGACAGCTCCAAGAGCAAGAGTGTAACCCAATCTACAGCTGAAACATGGCCTCTCTGATAAGATTGGCAATTAGTTCCAACTGTGGTGGTCATTTTTTTGTGAGGTGGGATCCCTACAAACTGAAGTAAGTCCAATTCATTTCACACACACTTATGAACAATCAGATAATGATTTTCAGTCACTATTCAGCTGGGCCAGATTTGAACCAGTGAGATATAGGTGAAAACATTGAGGAGTCCTGTGGCACGTTAAAATCTGGAGAAGTGGGTTTTTTACCCACGAATGCTTATGCCCAAATAAATCTGTTAGTCTTTAAGGTGCCACCGGACTCCTTGTTGTTTTTGTGGATACAGACTAACACGGCTAACCCTCTGATATAGGTAAAAGGCTCTATGAAGCCAATGATCCATCAAACCTCCTTTGTAATGATTTTTATGATGTGTACTGCACCGGAACTACTAAACTAATTTTTGACTTGCAGCCCATTCCAAAGTTATGAATATTGAGGCTATATACTTCTTTCAAGCCATATGTGCACCTACCACTCATTTCTGTGTGAGTTCCATGCATGTAACGAGGGCAGCATGTGCTTCCAGGTCTGTAGGGGTAAAACATTAGTATCTTAACTGGAGATGGAACCAAACCCAAATCTTGGCTCTGAAAGGAAAACCCTCTTCAGAGAAGCTGCTTAGACCTCTCTCCAGTAATCAACAGTGCTACCAAACCAAAAATGTGTTCATCTGATTAAATGTTTTATTCTGATTTTTTTAAATCTGCACAATAAATTAATACCTAAAATGATACTTTTTAGTTTTCCCTACCATTCCACCAGACTGCTGATGCCTGAGAGCTTTCCATTCTGCAAAGACCCCCCAAATGCTCTTTGGGACATGCATTCCAATATTTTATTTACAGCATCATATTTAAGTTACTCTGCAAGACAGTTCAGCCCTGGAACTTGGATTTCAAGGCCTGAAACCTCTTACTGTCATGCCAGAAGAGACCTTACATCTTTGCAACCACTGTGGCCACATCAGACCTTTTTCTTCAAGGTGCCATGCATCGCACATCCAATCCACAACAGCTGAAACACCATCAGTATTGCCAACTCTCCCAATTTTATCATGAGTCTTGCAATTTTTCATGTATTTCCTGAAGCCCTAACTCCTTGATAAAGAGACTGTATAAGAATATCAGCTTTAATTTTAAAAATAAAGTAAGTTTCTAGCACTCATGGTTATGGAGAAAAGCTTGAAAACTTGAAGCCAGCACACCCTAAATGCTGAAACTAGAAAGCATATAAAAAGAATCCAAAATTAATTTTTTTTTTTAATCTCATGACGCTTATACCAGTCTCATGATTGTTGGAAGCATGACACATGATTTTTGAATGCTTGAGATTGGCAATAATGCACCATATACCCTTGATTTCTTATCTCCACTAACATCTATGGCCAAAAAAAAAAAAAAAAATCAGACATTTAATTCCTAACTCCACCATCCTGTTTGTTTGTTTTAAAAAAATTTTTTTTTTCTTTAAACTTGGAATATTTGTTTTGGCTCCATATCTTTAATTCCTACTCCATGTAGTGGGGTGAGGGATGTTCACCAGTGAATGCAGTGCTTCACAAGCAGGTGGAGAGGGGTCCCTATTACTTGAAATTGGCTGCAATAAACCAAGAGACAGCCAGTGGTTCTTGTAAATACATAGATGGGGAGGAGGAGAGAAGGCTGGTGGGAGGGAACCTGGTCATATTTAGCAAGGGCTAGATGGAAAATGGCATGTGTTATTTCAAGTAAGGTTCTGCGATATCAAAGCAAGCCCTGAGCTATACTCAGGTATTAAATGGATCAACAGCAAATATATAACATATTGCATAATCAAAATTAACATTCTACAGACCCACCTTTACCAAGAGAAATATAGTGTAATTAGATATTTTTAAGACTTAGAAAACAAACACAAATTCCCTGGTGGTGATTTAGTTGGATTAATTGGTGGTCACCCTCTGAAGCCACATTTTAAATTCAGATCTGAGCAAAGTAAAACAAAATTACAAATCTTACTCAACCAGCCATACAATCTTTCCCTATCAGCTCCATCTCCAGTGGGCTTCCACAACATAATTTCATGTGAATCAGTCACAGTGGTCAAACTTTGTACCAACTATGGTGTGTGAATGAGCAACACTTGCCTCATCAGAGACGTCTCCCTTCACGTAAGGTTGGAAACCTAGTGCTAATGAAACATGAGGCAGCCTCTGCAGCACTTACACACTCAGTGCATCTAGCTGGACTGTGAACAAACAAAAGACCTGGTTCCCCCTATGACCCACTGAAACTCTCAGATTCTCCTAGTAAACTGATTTTACTCTTTAAAACTCATGGAAGAATCTGATTTATAAACATTTTGATCTTACGCAAAATGTTATTTGATATATAATTCTTAGCATTTCATTAAGAGGCATTCTGCATCAGTGAATTGTCATTAGTACCAATAAAGCATGTTTGCACTAAATGAAAAAAATACAGAAAACAAGATACTGTAATTTCCTATAGCACGCTTCTTTTTCAAAAGGGATGGGCTCCTTAAAGCTGAGCCTCTTTAATCGCCTTATAAACATGATCCTAAATTTTATAATTATTTGTATAAGATAAATATTCTTCTTCTCCTGGACAGTATAATGAGTGTTATCATGAATGCTGCAGTATATAGATGTTAATTTATACTGGTTGGGATAAAAATATATATTACCATCCAAAGAACTGAAACTTACATTAAAAAGCCCAATAGTCATCCACTCATATGCACTTCCCTTTCCTCCTCTCCCTGCTTCCTCTTTATAGACCCAATCCAGCATCTCTTCTCCCAGGTTTCCCTTCCTTCTATCCCTTCCCTCCCCAGCCTTTCCTCCTGCCTTTGAGCCGGTCAGTCTTACTCCGACTTGCTGTTTATCTCTCTGCTCTGCTCCCTTCATCTTCTCTTTCTGGAATGTCTGTTTCATCTCTAACAAATCCCATGCTGTCCATTACCCTCATTTCTCACCCCTTTCCCTCACTTACAATCACCAAAGCCTAATGGTCTCACAATAGATTTGGATCTAGGGCTGCTGAAAGTAGGGTGAACAGACAGCAAATGTGAAAAATCGGGACGGGGGTGGGGGGTAATAAGAGCCTATATAAGAAAAAGACCCAAAAATCGGGACTGTCCCTATAAAATCAGGACATCTGGTCACCCTAGCTGAAAGGCCCATAGATTACTTTACTTTCTCCCCCCACCCCCACACACACCACTTCCCTGTTGTGGGAGGACTCCCCTTTTGCTCTTCCCACTTTCAAACCTTCCCTTTAACTTTGATTTTGAAACAACGTCATTTCTCTCTTCCCCTCACCACCAACTGCCATAATCTACACCCAACCCTTTAATCCCCTTTATCACTTCTCTTGGCCTCCAACAGACTGATACTTCCAATCACTTGGAATCTCTCCACCTCATTTTCACCATGCATGAATCACTCCAACTTCTCTGTTTTAGTGCTCCCCTCTCTCTGATCACCACCTCTGCTCCTCAGAATGGCTTGCCGCTTACACCTTTCTTGACATCCTGTCCATTGCACAATATGAGACACAAGGGAAGAAGGAGAATCCAGGGAATTACAGACCAGTCAGCCTCACCTCAGTCCCTGGAAAAATCATGGAGCAGGTCCTCAAGGAATCCATTTTGAAGCACTTGAAGGAGAGGAAGGTGACCAGGAACAGTCAACATAGATTCACCAAGGGCAAGTCATGCCTGACCAACCTGATTGCCTTCTATGATGAGATAACTGGCTCTGTGGATATGGGGAAAGTGGTGGACGCAATATACCTTTACTTTAGCAAAGCTTTTGATACGGTCTCCCATAGTATTCTTGCCAGCAAGTTAAAAAAGTATGGATTGGATGAATGGACTATAAGGTGGATAGAAAGCTGGCTAGATCGTCGGGCTAGTGATCAACGGCTCAATGTCTAGTTGGCAGCTGGTATCAAGCAGAGTGTCCCAGAGGTCTGTCCAGGGGCCGATTTTGTTCAACATCTTCATTAATGATCTGGATGATGGGATGGATTGCACCCTCAGCAAGTTCATGGATGACACTAAGATGGGGGGAGAGGTAGATATGCTGGAGGGTAGGGATAGGATCCAGAGTGACGTAGACACTAAGATGGGAGGATTGGGCTAAAAGAAATCTGCTGAGGTTCAACAAGGACAAGTGCAGAGTCCTGCACTTAGGACGGAAGGATCCCATGCACTGCTACAGGCTGGGGACCGACTGGCTAAGCGGCAGTTCTGCAGAAAAGGACTTGGGGATTACAGTGTATGAGAAGCTGGATATGAGTCAACAGCGTGCCCTTGTTGCCAAAATGGCTAATGGCATATTGGGCTGCATTAGTAGGAGCTTTGACAGCAGATCAAGGGAAGTGATTATTCCCCTCTATTCTGCACTGGTGAGGCCACATCTGGAGTATTGCATCCAGTTTTGGGCCCCCCACTACAGAAAGGATGTGGACAAATTGGAGACAGTCCAGCGGAAGCCAACAAAAATTATTAGGGGGCTGGGCACATGACTTATGAGGAGAGGCTGAGGAACTGGGCTTATTTAGTCTGCAGAAGAGTGAGGGGGGATTTGATAGCAGCCTTCAACTATCTGAGGCGGGGTTCTAAAAAGGATGGAGCTAGGCTGTTCTCAGTGGTGGCAGATTACAGAACAAGGAGCAATGGTCTCAAGTTGCAGTGGGGGAGGTCTAGGTTGGATATTAGGAAAAACTATTTCACTAGGAGGGTGGTGAAACACTGGAATGGGTTACCTAGAGAGGTGGTGGAATCTCCGTCCTTAGAGGTTTTTGAGGCCTGGCTTGACAAAGCCCTGGCTGGGATAATTTAGTTGGGGTTGGTCCTGCTTTGAGCATGGGGTTGGACTAGATGACCTCCTGAGGTCTCTTCCAACCCTAATCTTCTATGATTTTGCTGCTGCCCTTAACTCTCTCTAAACCTCTCTGTCAATTCCATGGCATCTATCTACAATTTGACCCTCTCATCATTTCACACCTTTGCTCCTCTCTCCCATGATCCTGTATATCTGTTTAACCCCCAATTCCACTCTCCCCTTTTCCAAACATCTATACATCTTCCACATTTACTTTTATGCCTCTACTCCCTGACACCTCTCCTGAACTTCTGACTCCCGGCACAGAAACATGCCACTTACCCCCATTCCCCTGCCTCTGCCCAACATCTAGTTGATTCCTCATATGCAAAGTTAAGACAACCTATCAGAAATTTGTCTACCACCACTCCTCTCCTCTCCCGGCTTTATCTCTAAAACAATCTCTAATCCCTTCTCCCATTTTCATCCAATCCCACAAACTACCCCTTCCTAAATCTGCCTCTAAACCTTAACAGTGGTAACTTCAGCAGTATCCAGGCAGAATAACTATCCAACTGTATGGAATGTGTGACGGTCAGAGGTGCCAATCTGTTGATACAAAAACATCTGAGGACACTGCTCAGGTTTTGTGCTGGAGTGCAAATTTGATGAAGCTGGGCTATATATTATTGCTTTTGGAAATAGAAGTGGAAGTCTTTCGGAGTGCTGGAGTCCATCATCAGCAGTTGCACCGGCAATGTAAAAGCATAAAGGAATGCAAGAGATTTCCCCCTAACTTGCTATTTCTGTAGTTTTCAGGCCTCCTGCTCAAGTTGGCCAAAATGGCCATCCACAAACCAGGAGGAGGAAGCTCAATGGGGAGGTGCTCCATGACTCTGGGAGCTATTTCCAGTCCTCAGATGATCATGCCTCCAAGCAGAATTCCTCTGGGCAGTGTCCACTGACTCCTTAGACATCTTTGAGGAGTAGTGGCCACAGTCAGAGGTTCTCTGCTCAGTGTCCTCCTCTGGAGCCTGGATTTTTCAATCTGTTTTTTCATTTGTTGTCCCAATAATTCATTTGTGGTCTGGGTTCAATGGTTCCTCCCCTCAGTTGAAGGGGGGGCAGATCATTCGTTTTGGGTGGCCCTAAGCCGACCTTTCCCAGTACCAACAACAGGTAACTCAGGAGACCCACATGACAAGTAGCTGGGAGCTTTTTCTCTTGGACTGAGGGAAGCCTGGATAGCTGAGCGCTGAGCTGGAAGCCTGATTGAAGGCAGGGACTGATCAGGTACTGCAGCCTGCCTAAAACTCTGGGTAGAAGCAAACTGTAATGATCTTGGGTACTGGGAGTGACATTCATGAATTTGGGCCAGTTTGAAGCTGGAGATAGCCCGTAAAGAAGGTTACCAGCTGAGCCCATCTGGGCAGAAGTGTCAGTTGTTTATGCTGTTTTCTGTTGGACTGCAAGTGAAAAACTTTGAGGCCCTGGGGGAAGGGAGTGGTAGGAAGTGGATCGCAGGGAAGCATGCTTGAATCATTCTGGGGTATTTGCTATTACTGCCTCTCATAGGGGCCAGGGTCAGAGATTGGTAGAGAGGGAGAGAGGGCCCTGGCTCCTCTATCAACCTCCATTTTGTGGAAGGGGCTATGATGGAGTTTGATTCTGGGTGAAATCCAGACCAGTGAGGGGTTGTATCACCACTTGCCCTGCAACCGTGGGTGCCTTACAATGCTTTGCTTCTGTAGCTCCCACCCTGGGACATTTACAGTCAGCCTACAGGCATGCAGGTAGGACTGGATTAATACAGGGGCTTTAGGGGCTGCAGCCCACAGCCTCTGGCTAAGGGGGGCCCCGCGGGTCGGATGGGGCCTGCTGCTTCTTTTCATCCGGCCCGCGGCAAGTCTCCACACCGCAGGCCAGACACCGGTCCCTGAGCATCAGCGCCCTGCTCTCCGCAGGGCTGGAGCCACGAGTGCCGACTCGCCAGCATCCCCCTGTGGCCCCTAGGCGAGAGGCATTCAGTGAATCGCTGCGTGCTGCCCCCATCCCCAGTGCCATGGCCAATGGGAACTGCGGGGGCAGCGCCTGTGGGCACGGGCAGCGTGCATCACGCAGAGCAGCCTGGCCCCTCCGCCTAGAGGCTGGACATGCCGGCCACCTTGGGGAGCAGAGCAGCGCAGAGCCAGGGCAGGCAGGGACTCTGCCTTAGCCCTGCTGCACCGCCGACCAAGAATCACCCGAGGTAAGCACCTCCCGGCCGGAGCCTGTACCCCAACCCAGAGCTCCCTCCTGCACCCAAACTCCCTCCCAGACCTCACACCCCCACCTGAACCCCAACCCCAGCCCAGAGCTCCCTCCTGCACCCAAACTCCCTCCCAGACCCCGCACCCCCACCTGCACCCCAACCCCCTGTCCCAGCCCTGAGCCCCCTCCAGCACCCAAATTCCCACCCAGAGCCCAAAACCCGAACCTCCTGCAGCATCCCTGGCCCTACCCCCCCAGCTGGAGCTGCACCCCCTCCCACACCCCAATCCCCTGCCCCAGCCCTGAGCCCACTCCCATACTCCAAACTGCCAGGGGCCCCACAAAACCTAATAGCCCCAGGACCACAAGAGAGTTAATCCGGCCCTGCATGCAGGCCACATCTTGAGTGTCTGTGTGCTCTGCAGCCAGCCCTGGTTTAGCAACTCTAACCCCAGCAGCCCAACCTGACATCCACCAACCTTGATTGAGAAATACTAAGGTTCAGTTGTTCTTGTAAACAGACAAACGCACATCACGACTTATTAACTTAACTGGGGTAAATACATCCTTCCATTTAAACTCAGCACTGAATTAGTTTACAGTAAACATAAAACAAATTTATTAACAATAGGACATAAATTAAGTTATGCCAAGTAAGAGGAATAATGTTAGAAAGCATTACAAGCATATAAAAGTGAAAACACCACATCTAGAAGTCTAAAATTTAATCTAGCAAGGTATAGGCTTTCTTCAGGATGGTTTCTCAACTATATTCAGTTTCCAGAGACTTCAACCCCTTCTCCCACTTGGTTGAATGACCCATCTTTCTCAGCTTGCAAAAGCTCTGTTCCCTTAGGTCTGTCTAGTGATGGATCCTAAAGATGGCTTTTGTTTTTGCTTATATCTTCCAAAGTTCAATGACCTCAGTTCAAGAAGCAGGATGACCATACTGTTCTTCCCTTTCTTTGGGCTTCCCATCCCACTGTATGTAAATAGGGCTTCCATTGTCTTGATTCCACTATGCTTAATTTATATATGAAACAGGTAAATAACTGCCTTCTATCTTGTCTGGGAGGGAACCTGTTTCTCCCTGTTTGGCCACAGACTTTAAAACTTAATATCATTAAGTATCCATATTTCCTCATATAGTGTTAATACATACATTTCACAATTATATTAATCACCAGTGTGTCATCAGCTTTCAGAAAAGACCTCACTCTATGCACTATAATAAAGTAATTTTGTATACAATCAGTTGATTCAATTGCTTATCACTTTAGACCCCCAGCCTTTAGAGACCAGTAAACCTGTGAAATTGATTTTTATGAGGGTAACCCTTCAAAGTAAAGTTTATTAAAGCTCTGAGGAAGAAAACACGGAATCTGGTGGTAAAGGAAACTTCATGCTCTTTCTTCCCCACTTGTAAGCTTAAATGCAAATTGTTCTGTTTCCTGCCATCTCCTTTCCCTGCTGTCTTGATGGTCCTGTTTACTACTTACATGCAAATATGGAACTTCATTGCCTTTGCCTGAAGAACAGGCCGGTCAGAGAATCAAATTCACATTCCTTTGTCTAAGTGAGACCTGTTTACCAACTCCCCCTGACATGCTTAGTTTAAGCACACTTTAGTCATAATTCTAATATATACACATCTCTTAATACCCGCCACGTACATATATCACACAAATATTTGATATTAGTTTTCAAATGCCACCTCAATTCATATTTTGTACAAAATGATTACACTAGTGTAGAGTGTGAATGCAGGGGTGCCCAGTGTCACAGGGGCATTAAACCCCTTTCCCTGCCCCCACCCTGGAGAAGACAGAGATACTGTAATCACTGAGTCAATGGCATGCCACCCACAGGGGCCCAGAGGTGGGCTGAAGACCCTTTATTTTGTTTAACTCTTATCCCAGAAGGGGGTGAACCCAAATGGTGACCCAGCCGGAGGGCCGAGTTGCTATGTACCAAAAAGTGGACCACCATAGTGTTGGAGTGATTACTGGTAAGGGACACTGGGAACAGGAGAGAGCTGGGACAAAGTGACCTAATCACTAGAAAGCACCACTGATAAGCCCAGTCCCCATCACAGGTGGGTTTGGTAATGTTAACACCTGTCCACTAAGTACCAAACTGAGATCAATTGATTTGCCATTCCCCAATAACTAGCCATCAGATGGCAGCAACTTTCAGCCACTACTAATCCTAGGCTGAATTCAAACCACTGACCAAAAAAGACACTGTATCCTTTCTTCGGTCTTGTCAGCCATTCAGTATTCTTGTAATTTAAGAATCAACATTTGGATGTAGAACTAACTCCATATTCATACAGACCCTCCTCCTCCTCTCACTCTCTTTGGGGGGGGGGGGGGGGGAGGGGAAGGAGAGGGAACCCAAGACCCTGATCTGGCAGTTATTTAGCGTGTGCTCAACTTTACTCATATAAGTAGTCCCGGGACTAAAGCCCAAGTCAGTTTTGTTTAGCACAGTGTTCTTTGTGAAACTCATACAAACAATATGCAGCACTATCTAAAAGTCTATACGTTAATGTAATCAGTTTCTACCTACCTACCATTTTTAAAATTAACCTGCAACTGAAATGAAATGTAATTTACTCTGTTCATTCACTGTATGTGACAAGCATGAATGGAATCTACAGTTACTGCTTTATCAAAAAAAGGATCTTTCCAACTTCTTTTAAACTGAAATGCTGCCACATAAATTACAGTCCACTTGATCTTGGTTTACATTTACAGCAAATTTTGATAAAATAATTTCCATAGCACTTTGAAGGCAACTGTTATTATAGGGCACATGGAAACAATTGTTTCCAAGAATTTACTTTCCAAAACAACACTTTGATTTATTGCAATCATAATAGAGAGCTAAAAATACAAAAACAGAACTCAAGTTTATAAACCACAGTAGAACTACATTGCTCCATTCAAAATACATCATAAAATATTAACTTTTTTGTACAAATAACCACATCCATTTCACTGCAGTTCACAAGCATCACCTTCTGCATTACAAATGTATACTTTGTCACCATATCTAAAATTAAATTAAACATCAAAATACAATAATTACTTAATACCAATATTAAGGTGATTGTACTTACCTTCAAGTACTGACCTAAGTTTAATGTTTTAGTATAATTAAAACATCTCTTCAATGCAATATTGTAATAAACAATACTGACAATTTCTTTTGTTCCCAAGTTTCCCGTAGCATCTAAGTAATCTAATATGAAAATCAGATCCAGCTGTATCTTTTTAAAAGAGACACCATCAAATTGAAACCAACAATTCTGTATGAAAATGTTATACCTTCTATAGTTATAAGCAACACCCAAGATTAGTAAAACTGCTTGATTTATGTATTTGAAAACATGTTGTGCACAGCCAATTTCACTTTCTCCTGTGTAGTTATTTAGTAAGGGAGAAACTGACTAGCCGAAAAGATCCATATTGCCACCAGTAGGGGAGCAGAATTTTTTTTTTTTTTAAAGGGAATTTAGAAAACAAATTAAGGATATATTGTTTGTAGGCTGCTCTGTCAGAAACTGTTGTTTGTGTTCTTGTTTTTTAAAATAGTTAACCACCAAAAATTCAAGTTGGCAGTGTCCTTTAACATATAAGGATTAATTTAGAATATTAAACTATCAGCTCTATTTTTTATCAGTCTTCTGAACACAGTGTATATACTGGATACAATGTACTCAGCTGTTTTTTTTCTCTGAGAAACTGAACACCTTGTTGGAAAAGATAAGACCATCTCTTCTTGGCTAAATCTAGTTTTTTTGCCATATGTTTTCACATTTAGTTGCGTGAAAAATGCTACCAGTAAAGAAGCATTTTAAATGTCAAGAAGCAATAGCAGGCAGTATGTTATCTTGCTGATAATGGTATCTTATAAAAACACATTCTTACAGGACAGACTTGCAATACTATGTGCAATATAGGGGTGGAGGAAGGAAGATCTACAGATCTAATATTTTATCTTGTATTTTTACTTGTCAATACCCAACTTCTTGAAACAACCATGTAGGTATTTGTTATAAAATAGATAGGTAATCATTTGAAGATGATCATTTTATTGTAATTAATAACTTATACAACAATTTTGCACACAAAAAGTTCCTGTGAGGTTCTGCAAGGGTGTATATTTATGAGTCAGTCTATAGTGAGACTTACTGGATCACCTACTAAATACAAACTAAATATGATTTTTTTCTATAGGTTCATTGTTTTTAAGTGGACTCCAGCATTTATTATAGAGGTTTTATAATGTATCTGTGTATATTTGCACTACTGTGTGTGAAGAAAGTGGGATTGTGTTGAAACAGAGGAAAGCAAATGTATAACCTCCACGGTAACCAAAAGCCTCAGACATATTGTACAGTGCTACATTTGGTTTTATTGCAGTAATTGTTGCCTACAATTGTACAAACCCTTCATAAATTAGTAAAAATTAAAGTTTTGAACTCACAATTAACAAGATACTGAAATGATGTTCCACAGAGTGATTAATAAAATTCTAAAGGATGGGAGATTTCAAAACTGTTTCCATAGCCAGCAGTGCTAGAGCTGTTTATTTTCCTGGCTTTTCTGAAAGGCAATAAAGCCTTTCCTCCTTTTCAAAAAGAGCCATACTTTCAAACTTCTTGTGATTCCCTAAAAGATTTTAAATTTATGTTCAGGGCACCAGGAACCAGAAACTGAATTGTGTCAAGAAGCGGAATCTAAATGACTGCATTCTTAAAATAAAAGAAAATACTAAGATAATATCAGAAGATTTTGGACACAGGCATATCACAAGATTTTGAGGCTATGAAGAGCGGGGTCCATGATTGAAGCAACTGAGGATGCTGCTGCTATCTTCAGTCCAAAATCCTTCTCCCTAAAAAACATGTCTCACCTACCCCCCCCAGCAAGCACTTAATGTCTTATTCTCTCTGGCTTGAACACACCTACTGAAATCATTAGCTTCATTTTTAATCCTTTTTAACAAACAATATTAGCATCAGGAAAACTGTACAGTTTGCTTTGGAGGGGTTCCTCTGTTTTTAATTTAATTGTTTTATTATAGAAAGGGGGATTTCTCAGAGGAAGCTAATTTAGCTAGACATTCTGATCCCCCTAACCAGTCCAGGCAGCCACTAAAATGATGCCAAATGCAAAACTCTCCAAGTCACCACCTTCTTCTTGCAAGGTGAGTCACTGTAGGAAGCTGTAAGTCAGGGTGACTGTTTGGATAGATATCATTGTGAGTAGCTTTGATGGGGATTTAGTTATAAGAGTTTCAGTGAAAGGAGAAGGCTTGTTGCGATGGGGTTTGGATAGGAAGATTTAGTGTTTAACTGCAGAGCATGAGGTTAGTTGTAAGAGTATCTCTGAGTAGATTAGGGTTAGTGTTGGGGTCTCATGATTTGGGGGAGCTGAATTTGGGGAATTCAAGTGCAGGGTTTAGTGCTTGGAAGTTCTCTGTGGGAGGTTTATTTAAATGGAATCTTAGTAAGAGGACTTAGTTTGAGAAGGTCTCAGCAAGATAAGGCTTTTTGATGGTCTTCATGGGATATTGTTCAACAGTTTTGGTGCTCTCCATGAGTTAAGATTAACCTGGAGTTCAGTATTGTGTCAGTGGGTGGGTTAATTTGGGGTATCTCAGAGGGGGGTTGTTTGGGAATTTCTGTGTATAGGGATCTCAGTGTGGGTTTAAAGCATATGAGGGGTCCAGTGGAATGAGTTGTGATTTTGGGAGATTAAATATATGGAGACCTTGGTGCATTTAGTTTGGGGTGGGTGGCAGTGGGGTACTTTTAATTTTGGGGGCTCGGTGATTGGAAGGTTTCAGTGGAAGATTTAAGTGTGAGAGTGGGACTCAGTGGGATGAATTTAGTTGGAGAAGAATGGGGGCGGGGGTGTCTCACACTAATGGTCTCAATAGGGTGAGTTTGGTAGGGGGTCTCAGCAGGATGAGGTTACTTTGTAGTTGATCTCCATGGCTGAATTTGATGAGATTAGGGGACTGGTGTTGAGGGTCTCTGTGGGAAGCCTCAACTGAATGGTCTCAGTGTAGCAAGTTTAGCTGCTGTGGATCTCACATGAATGTTCCCAGGGACACAAGTACAGGTAGGCACATTGGGGAGCTCTCACAAATGCTTTTGTTGGTGTAGTCTCTGTTCAGATGGATTTCACCTGAAAGCCCTCAGTGGGGAGGTTTCACACGATGGTCTCAGTGGGGTGGGTTTGGTAGGAGGGTCTCTGGGGATCTCACACAATGGACTCGGTGGGGTCGGTTTGGCAGGGAGATCTCACACCATGGTCTCAATGGGGTAGGTTTGCAGTGGGTCTCTGGGGATCTCACACCATGATGAGTCTGGCAGTGGGCTCAGCAGTGTGGGGAACTCATGAAACTGGCAGTGGGGTGAGTTGGGAGGGTCTTTCAACCTGGTGAGTGGGGAGGAACTAGGGGGGAGTGTCACACACGAGGCGCTCGACGGGCGAGGGCTGGGGGCTCGTGCCGAGGGGCTCACAGGAGGCGCCCAGCAGAGCAGCAGGAGGGCTGACACCGGGCGCTCGGCGGGGCGGGCTCAGGGCGGCAGGGGGCTGACATCGGGCGCTCGGCAGGGGCGGGCTCAGGGCGGCAGGGGGCTGACACCGGGCGGGCTCAGGGCGGCAGGGGGCTGACACCGGGCGCTCGGCGGGGCGGGCTCAGGGCGGCAGGGGGCTGACACGAGGCGCTCGGCAGGGGGGGGCCCGGGGCGGCAGGGGGCTGACACCGGGCGCTCGGCGGGGGGGGCTCAGGGCGGCAGGGGGCTGACACCGGGCGCTCGGCGGGGCGGGCTCAGGGCGGCAGGCGGCTGACACCGGGCGGGCTCAGGGCGGCAGGGGGCTGACACGAGGCGCTCGGCAGGGGCGGGCTCAGGGCGGCAGGGGGCTGACACCGGGCGCTCGGCGGGGCGGGCTCAGGGCGGCAGGGGGCTGACACGAGGCGCTCGGCAGGGGCGGGCTCAGGGCGGCAGGGGTCGCACACGAGGCAGGTTACACGGGGCGGGCTGCGGGGGGGCTGGGCAGCCCCGCTCACCTGTGAGAACCCAGCCCGGCCCCTCCTCTGCGGCCGCAGCACTCACCGAATCTGGCCTCGGCGGCGGCTCCGGCGCGGGGGAGCTGGCTGTGCGGGGCGGCGGCGAAGACCGGCAGCAGCAGCAGCGGGAGCATGGAGCCGAGCGACCCCATCATGCCTGGCCCATCGCAGGCGGCTGCCCGGTCCGCTCCCTCCGGCGCTCAGTCCATGCTGCCTCGTCCGGGCTGGCTTCGCTTCCCGGCGGCTCCCTAGATCCGGCAGCAGCAGCTTCAACACCCAGGACAGCTACCAGCGCCGCCCGCCCCAGCCGGCCCCTCCCCGGCCTCCACGCCAGGCAGGCAGCAGGAGGGGGAGCCGGCGCACAGGCGCCTCCTCCCTGCACATGAATGAGCTCTGCGCTGCAGCTGTTCCCATTGAGCCCCACGGGCCAGGGCCCCCACCCTGGACTGGGGGTGCGGGAGCTCCCCCCGCCTCGCCTTCCCTCCCCCCTGGACTGGGTTTGCCTGAGGGAGGGTGGGCTTCCCTAACTCCCTCTGCCCAGCCAAATGCTTCTAAACCGTCTCTGCCCCAGAGTGAGGCTCCTATCAGCAAACGTTGGTGCCTGCAAGGTGCAGGAAAGATCAGGTATTTAAAACAACAGAAAGGGGCCTCAGGGTGAAATGAGGCTCAAACGCCCCCAAAATATCAGCTTCCCACCGTCACCCACAAACACCCTTGACATTTTGATCTGCTGCCAGAAATACGTTTCCTTCTAATCTCCCTTATGGGGAGGATCCACTGGGCCTGGGACTCAAGTAATTATGGGGAACAACGGAAAATAACAAGGACAGGTGGTACCATCAAAGGGTCAAAAGTAGGGAAATAGGTAGGTCCCTGCCACATGGGTTAGGATCTCTCAGCCCCTCTTCTCCCCCCAACACATTTTTGCCCCGTCTCCCCTTCCTCCTGTGGGCACTGCCAATATTTTAACAAGGGTTCCCACCAACATTGTCCTTCCCCTTCTCCCCCCGCCTCCCCCCAAAAAAGCCTCTCTCAGGGAAAATTCAGCAAAACAGGAGGGGGTGGGGAGTAAAGGACTTAAGAATCCATTCATCTGTTTTCCACATAATCATAACCCAAAGAGGGAGGAAACAACATTATATTAAGTGCATTTACTGAATAAGTTTATAGTAAATATATCAATACAGTAAGAACAGTTCATCCTGCTTAATTTAAGTGAGAGGGAAAGCATTGTAGAGGGGTGTCAACTGGGTGTCCACCTATTTTAAGAGCCCACAGATGAACCATATCCAGCAGGGCTGATTTAAAAGTATTTGGATAGGATGTGTCTCCCTTAGAAACCTAGTTATCACCCCAACATTCTCTTTAACTGAATGGCTGGTTATTAACTAGGGGCCAGGGGGATCTTGCAAGAACCTTCACGAGAAAAAAACACTGCTTTTATTTCCCCTCATAGGCTCTTCTCATCACCTTACCATTTTGATAGATCCTTTAGTGGGCCTAGTTTAAATCCCAAGAATCTTGCATTCTTTAGCTCATACAGCTGTCCTGTTATTGCTCTTGCCATCAAGCCCAGGAGCATACAGACAGCTGGACCCCAATACCACACACTGTTAATGACTTAATTCATATATTGTTGCTGGGCCTTTATGTAATTTTTTTCTCGCTTCAGCCTTTATGCAAATGACCTTTCATTATATTTGATAACATCTTTTCTTCCCCTTTTTACTGGGCTAGAATCATTATAGCCTCTCATTCAGGAACTTTATAAAGTTGGAATAAAGCATTAACTGTCACTTATCATAGATGTGGAGCTGCAGCATACATGAAGGCAGAGCATTGCATTCTGGGACCCGTAGTCTCTCCGGGTTGCTCTTCCATATTAAAGTTTAAAGTGACTGCAATCTCCTCTTTGTTATGCAAATTTTGTGCAGACCCCAGCGTTCCTACATTTTGCTCTTATGAACAGTTTGTGAGCCCCTCCCTTAAGACGAAGGAGTGATAGTTGTGGTCCTTACTTAATCGTGGTGGAGGAGATGCAAAGAAAAGGACAATTCATGACTTCTTGGAAAAACATAAGTTTGGAAAATAGTAGGCACACAAAAGTGAAGAACATCATGATATTTAATTTCACTGGAGATCTGGGAGGGGAAAACCCAAAAAGCAATATAGAGAACAGAGATGGAAGTGCTGCAAGATAAATTAGGCTATTCTCCTGGGTCATGCAAACCATTTGGCTTTAAAGCCAGCAGTAGAGGAAACAATGAAAAAGGCCATATAAATGTACAGGAAAGTGCAAAAAAATGACTGAGTTAAGAAGAGGCAAATAGCAGTCATAATGATATAAGTTGTTTAATATATCACAAGATAACTAACATTAGTGCAGATAATTGTAATTCCTATTGTTTGCAGTGAACTATCTTCATAGCTACTAAACATTTATTAATGAATACAATGTAGAGCGTCATGGAAACTCAATAAATTTGTATGCATAGTGTGCAGGTGACTGGAAAGATTACAACATTAATATTTAAAAACATGAACTTGAGAGACATAGAAGGCAATTCATCAAAGAAAAGAGAAATAATAGGAAATTGTTTAAGTACACAAGGCCAGTGAAGTCAGGAGTAAGGCCTCAAAGAGAGAGGATAAAGATAGTTAATTGACAAGTGAGACAGACATTCCAAAACTATTGAAAGGGCCACTGTAACAGGGTCAGCACCCACCTCTTGCGAGTGCCCCCACTGTTTGGGTATGTCCACAGTCTTTAAACCAGTCCCAGCCTGCTTTTGGGCTGCACCCCCAGGGATGCCTGCTTGGAGGACCTCTCTATTGCTCCTTACCTGGGACGAGTGGGGCAGGCCCGAGGCCTCCAGCAGGGGGCCCCTGAGGCCTCCAGCAGGGGGCCCCTGAGGCCTCCAGCAGGGGGCCCCTGAGGCCTCCAGCAGGGGGCCCCTGGGCCTAGTCCACCCCGTCACACTTCTCCCCTCCCCGACAGGATTGGGGTGGTCGTTCTGTAGAGAGTACTCTCTCGTTTTGCCCCACATTATCAGGGTCTTCCCCCTCCCAGACTTCTCTGTCTGGAGGGCTATTAGTTATAGTCTCTCTGTGCCCTGATCATAGGCGCTGACTTACCTCTGTTCCCGGGGAGTGCTCGACCCCCAATCCACCCTAGGCCCCCACGCCATCCCTTCCACCAACCCTCACCCCCGCCCCGCCTCTTCCCGCCTCCTGCACACCACTGAACAGCTGATTGTGGTGGGCGGGAGGCACTGGGGGCAAGGGGGAGGTGCAACCTGCGGGGTTGCCAGTGGATGCTGAGCACCCACTATTTTTTTTTCATGGGTGCTCCAGCCCCGGAGCACTCACGGAGTCAGTGCCTACGGCCCTGATCTAGCTGGGTCCTTTTCTCTTGGGCCTCTTCACCTTGAGAGTCTATATTACTCCTTGCCCCTTTCAGTCAGGTCTCTCTTCCTCAGACCTCACTGTCTGGAGAGCTTCTAGCCAAGCTTTGCCCTGTGTGTGCAATTTAAAGGCTTTTGCCATTCACTCCAGAGGTAGCTGAATTTGGGTGGCAGGGGACATGATTCCTGCACTTTCACCTCCTGGGCTTTGGGGTCTCTGTACACCAAGCCTCTAACTGTGTTTCATAACTGTACATCGTATGGAGCAAGCGCTCTTTTTCCTCCTCGGTGAACTGGAGCTCTTCAGTCAGCTGCTCATTCTTGAACTTGAGATCCTCCACTTCCTTTTCTGCTGCCTCCAATCGCTTCACCATGTCATCCTCTCTTAGGAGGGAGCTCATAAAGCCCACATGCACTGTTCCCTTCCCTATCCTAGGGTCCTGTTCTTTATCCCCACCCTTCTCTTTTGCCTCTTCCAGCTGGGACAAATCTGTCTGGGCCTCTGTGCTAGTTAGCACACTGGGTATTTTAGCCTGAGTTCCCACAGTGTTCTGCTTGGTCCTGAACTCTGTCTGGGTCCCTGCTGTACTCTGCTGGGCCCAGGCCTTTGTCTGGGTCTCTATTGTATCCGGTTGTATCCGCTGATCCTTCTCCCTCTGGGCCTGGGCCAATGCTGCCTGTAAAGCCTCTGCCCCTTGGTTTCCACCTGTACCCGGGCCAATTCCTTCTCTACCCAGACCAGCTGGCTTATAACTTTTTCTCTGGAGATGTTAGCCTCGTCCAACTCTTGCTAGCACTTCCTCAGCAGGTTCCTCACATCTGGGATATTCTGGTCTCGCTTCTGGACTCTTTTCCAGGGTGTCCTTACCCTGCTTCTCCCACTGAGACCAGCTGGAAACGCCTTACCCAGCTCTGTGTGCCTCCTGGTAGGACCTTCAGGAATTGCTTTAGGACCACCTGAGCTAGGTGCTTGTCCACCTAGCTGGTTTCTGGGCAAAGCCAGCGTGTCGCCAGGTCTCGTAACTTCTGGGCCTTTACCTGTGGTCGTGCCCTAGCTGATCCAAAATGTCTGCCTTCACCACAGGGTAGGAACTTGCCTGCTCATTGCTTACCGCCCAGTAAGCCACCTGTGCCTCACTCGTCAGGAATGTGCTATACGGGTTGCCCAAGTTGACTCTTTCCAGGCTGCTGCCTTGGCTACCCACTCAAAAGTCCGGAGAAAGGCCTCAAGGTCCTCATCTGGTCCGAGCTTCGCTAGGCCCGGAGCAAACTGACCACCAGTTCCATCACCAACTGGGTCCTGGGGTGTGGTGTGACCCAACCGCCTTTGTATCCACTCCTGCTCGTTGGAGTGGATCTCCTGCCACCATTGCTGCGCCACAAACTGGGCCTCCTGTTGCCTCTGCAGGTTCTCCATTACTTGCATCAGCAGGGCCTGGGGCCACTGCTGCTGTTCCTGCTGCATAGCTGCCTCCTGTTGCTGGCCCTCTACCAACAGGCGGATCACCTCTTCCATGGTCATACCCCTTGGTGATCAGGGGTTGGTCTGAAAGATCCCCACTTCTGGTACCAAATGTAATGGGGTTGGCACCCACTTCTTGCGAGTGCCCCCTCTGGTTGGGTGTGTCTGCAGTCTTTAAACCAGTCCCAGCCCTGCCTTTGGGCCATACCCCCCACCCAGGGCTGCCTGCTTGGAGGACCTCTCCACTTCTCCTTACCTGGGATGAGTGTGGCAGGATCCTGAGGCCTCCAGTGGGGGGCTTCTGGACCTAGTCCACCCCATAACAGCCACTTTCAAAGTTGGTAAGCCTAAAATATTACCAAGAAGATCCTATTTTACCTTAGGACTAGCTCTTATTCTCTAGTCCTACAGATATTTTTCAGCAAATACTTAGTTTTTGTGGGATTTCTTAGTCCCATGTATTTTTCATTAGTTCTGCATTTCACCGTTGTGAACACACCCAGGCAAAAACAAAGAAAACCAAAACCAACATATAAAAAACCTGATAAGGTTGATGGGCCTAAAAGTTAATCTACATATTCTTTCCACTGAGGAATTTCTTACTCTAAGACTGATGATTATGAAACAGAGAGTAAATTGGTGCACATACTGTGTCTTATAAATATCAATTTTTGAGAAAATACTGAAAACAAGTATCAGACAAAATAAAATAGCTAGAACGTTAACTATGATTTGGGTGTGCATGAGAAAGATTTACAGTACCTCTCTGTCTATAACAACACAGGGAGGGATCATGTCTAACAAACCTGAACATTTTTTTATAGTAAAAAGTATTGATGGTTGAAGCATCAAATGTAATTTATCTGGACATACCAAATGCTCTATCTACAGAACATACGAAAATGTAATCTACAGGCCAGTAAGGATAATGCGCAGGAGAGTATGTGCTGCCTAAAGGGATACAAAAAAAATGTAGCTCAGATGTTGAGCAAGGAACTTGAGTAAAGAAGTTTCAGATACTATTAAGTGACCAAAGAATATTACAGGGATCAGCATTAGGACTGATTTGGTTAATTTTGTACTGTTAGGTAATGAACTAGAAACAAGAAGGTGGAAAAAATTGTTTATAGAATTTGGAGGGATGCAAGAGTGGAGGGTAGTAAGTTGAAGAAAAAACAACAGAAAGGTGATTTAGTCAAATCAAAACAGAAAATTTCCAGGGTAACAGATCCAGGGATGAAAAAGGAAAATATTTCAACAATCAAATAATATCAAATAGGTTTTTGGATGGAAGGGGCAAACAATATGAAGGAGATTAGAATAAATATTTAAAGGTATGAGAGAGTTTGATAGGGCAAATATTCTAGAATATGTAAATAGAATTAGTGTCAGGGGTAGTTATACTTTCACTATGTATTGGACTAGTGAGATAATATTTGAAAAACTCTCTGCAGTCTAGTTTCCTTATTACAAATGAAGGCAATCAGCATGCCAGAACTGTACACACACACATACACAAGAATCGTAGTGGCTGTGTTCATATGTTTGTGTAGGGTGGAGTTATGTGTTCCACGTACTTCAATATAATATTGAGAACAAATCCAATTGTCGGTTAATAGAGGTACAACAAAGTAGAGTCTGTACAAAAGGTCAGTTTCAGCTATAAAGTACAGTGGTTAACATTATAAACAAATACTCCCTTAAACAAATAGCATCAACATTGGTTTCTTCACTTTATTTGTTCCAGCTAATCAAGTCTTCTGAGCAGGTAGAGTGTAAATTATCTGTTCTGTTAATGGATCCAAAAACTGCAGGGATCTACCAAGTAGTTTATCTTAGATAAAGTATATGCTTTAGCAACCTATATATCTTGCCACCGCTTTCAGATTTTTGTGTGAGAGAAAGGATGGATGACTTTATCCTAGAGATTTATTTTATATTCCTGTCCATTTGAGACAAAACGTAGACCACTCAATATACCTTTACACCTGCTGAGGGCTCAAGTGTGGAATGTACAAAGACCTGAATGAAGGACTTGGTGGCACCTTGTCCAGAGTTTGATGGCTTCCAGAGATGATGAGTGGGTGCCTCCTTGCCTGTTTAGGTAGTGCATTGCGGATGTGTTGACCGTCAGGATCTGCATTGTTGAAATTCGTAGGATGGGTAGTATTGCCATAGAAGCTAGCCTGATGGCTCTGAGTTGCAGAAACTTCATGTGAACTCTCATATTCTGGAGACCAGGTCCCCTGAATTTGTAGGTGGCCCAAGTGGGCTCCCCAACCTGTAGCTGGTACATTTGTGATGAATGTACTTGTTGGGGAGGGGAAAGCAAATGGTACCCCTCCTCACAAGTTCTTGGGTTCTAGCCACCAGACCAGCTCAGCAAGGACATAAGATGGCACTAAGATCATCCTCTCTGTCTGGCATCTCGCAAGAGACTAGACTAACTAGAGTTGTAGGGGCCATAGGTGAAGTTTGGAAAATGGCGTCACATATAAGCCTGCTGACATATGTCCCAACACCCCAGCAAGTCACTACCATAGTCAGATTTGATTTTATCCCAAGTAGCACTAATTGCAACAAGAGGAATCTCTGTTCAGGCAGGTTTACTCTCTCTGAGCTGGCATCATCCATGAGGATGAGAGTGTATTCCAGGTGTGTCACTGTGTCCTGCTGGGATCTGCTTCTGATGAGCCAATCATCCAGGTAAGGGTAGATGTGGATGCTTTATCGTCTCAGGTGCGCAGCTACCACAGCTAGGCATTTCACAAAGATTCTCAAGTGCTGTGGAAAGTCCAAATGGCAGTACCTTGTACTGAGTGATTTGGCCCCACTGTGTATCTCAAGTGCTCCCTGTGGGCCAGGTGGATGACTATTTGAAAGTATGCATCCTGCAAACTAAGAGCCATGAACCAGTCTTGAGCAGCAGAGATGGAATCATGGAGGCAAGAGTTACCATGATGAATTTGAGGCAGCATATTTATTTGTTCAATCTCCTCAGATCTAGGATAGGATGAAAACCCCCTTTTTTCTTTGGAATTCAGAAGTATCAGGAGTAAAAGCCTCTTCTCCTTTATTCCGGAGATACCTCTTCTATGGATCCAAATGAAGCAATAAGGCCACTTCTTTCTGTAATAGGATCTCTTGTGAGAAGTCCCTAAAGAGGGATTGGGAAAAGGGGGAGATAGGAGATGGAAATGAATAGAGTAGCCCTGGGCAATGATATTCAACACCCATTTGTTTGATATGATAGTGGAGTTAGTCTAGTGTAAAGGGATAAGGTGGTTCCTGAAGATGGTAGCAGACTTTAGATTGGTTACGATGTGACTCCTGACACTCCCACCAAACCTGCTGCCTATGAGATGTTGCCAGGTGTTTGATGGAAGAGGATGAGGAGGAGAAACGTCTCCTGAAGTTTTGGGGAACTTTAACTTGCGGGTACTCTTGCCACCTACTCTGGGAATGGGGTAGTTTCCTCTGACTTTGAGGTTGGTGTTTATATACCTTTAAGTAAGGAGCCAGTGTGTAGGTCCTTAAGGATCAGCAAATGGAGCACTTCATCTGTTCTGCTGCTAAAGAGCTCCATCAAAGGGCAGATCCTCTGTAGTGGCTTGCCCCTCCTTTGGAATGTGTGATGCCAGCAGCCATGAAGAACTCCTCATGTTAGCTCTGGTCATTGACTTGCGACCACGTCTGATGCATCTATGGCCACTTGCAATGCTATTCTGGACACCATCTGGCCCTTTTTTATTGTCTCTTTCAGTTCCTACCTATTCTTCTGTGGAATTTTGGACAGTAAGGGAATTACTTTTTCTCAGGTGAGGAAGCTACATTTTCTGAACAAGGCCTGGTAGTTCACAATGCTGAGGAACATACTTTGCACCCAAAGAGGTACAGGTCCCTTTTCCTTCGGGGCGCTTTTTGTGGACCTGTACTTCTCTTGCACCGAGGACACCATCGGATACCCTAGACACACCTGGTACCTCTTTTCCACTCATTTAGATGTAGGGAGGCAGAGTGGCTGAGGTGTGCCATAGTTCCTTGCCAATTCAAACATGCCCTCATTGATTGGGAGGGTGATCCTGGCCAACATTATAAAGCTCAGTACGTCAAAGAGTTTGTGGGACTTTTCTTGGATTACTGTGGTTTCAGTGCCAAGTGTCTCTACACTCTGGGACAGGAGGCCCTAGAAAGCTTTGAAGTCATCAACTGCCAGTTCCAGGGCCAGTGCACTGCCTCATCTGACAACAGTGATGATTCCTTCAGTGGAGATTGAGGTTGCTGCTGTCCCTCCATTGTTATCTGCTCCTGAAGTTTGACATCCAACTCTTGAATAAGTGGCCTGGCTAAAGATGTCACTGAGGAGCCGGTTGTTCTCTTCTTTGACATTGGGGAGGTGGGATCTGACACTACGACATATGTGATGATGGTCCCCAGTGTGACCAAGGCTGCATGTTGTAAAGGTTGAGGTTGGCTGGCCCAGTGCCACTCACATCTTGCTTGAGGTGGGGCCTGGAATTGGTGGCCTCTGGCACCTTCCCTGGGGTCACTCTGAAAAGGTACGGGAGAGGGATCTCTACTCAACATTGGTGAAAGCAAGTAGCTTGGCAAAGGTGCTGAAGTATGGGCCATAGGATGGGGCAGCTCCAGTGCTGGTAGTGCCAGTGCAGGCTGTTGCTTCAGTGTGGAGGATGTGTCAGGTTCCCTTGCTGGGCTTGGCCATCTGTGCTGGTGGCTGAGGTCCATACTAGGTTGGGGGGTTTATCTCTGGAAGAGTGGTGTTTTAGACCCACAAGGTGCTTGAAGCTGTGTTTGTGCTCTACTTGGTTTTGCTTTGCATTTGCACTCTTTGGTCTCGTGGATGCTGGGGTAATCTCTTTTATTCCACACAGTATATAACACAAATGTTTACATTAGAAAGTGCTGAAGGATTTGCTAATCTGCTGGGGCCACTGCTGATGTAGTCAGTGATGAAGCCATCAGTGTCGAGGTTGTTGGTGTTGATGTTGTTGAGGCCTTCTTTGAGATCCTGGAATATAGTGCCTGCTTGAGGGAGTGCTGGCCAGTGATTTCTTCAGCTGCAGTCTGGTGGTTAGCATTTGCTCGAGGTCAGAAGTGACCCACATAGACTGCTCTAGCAGATGTAGTTTGAGCCAAGTGACCCTGGAGTTGTGAGTCCTTGAGGAGACTCCGGCAAACAGAGCACCTGTCCGGGACGTGGCCTTCTCCAAAGCAGAGCTGGCATCAGCTATGCCCATCTGTGATGGAAATGAGACCACCACAGGATGAGAAGGGTTTGAAACTTGATGGCTTTGAATCAACCATGAGATGTGGTTGTTGGCTCAGTGTATGGGTGGGGGGTTGTTTCTTTTTTTAATCAAGATATATAAGTTGTGTATAATTTTTTTATATTCATGTTATTGTCAATAGAAAATGTAAAGATTTTAGGGATTTTTAATTGAAAATGTTAATGATTGTGTTAACTTTTAGGAATTGTTGAATTTCTGTGTCTGTTCCTGGCTGTAAAGGTCAAAAAGAGCTGTTCCTATGATGGTCTGCAACTTATTATTTCTACTCACGTATATTGAAAAGGAAGAAAAAATATGTTGTTTTTTCTGGTTACAACAATTAATATTGTTTACTTATTATACACAGATGTTTTAAAAGCTAAAAATAAAATGTCAAAAATTAATTTTTAAATTTCAAAATAGTTAACAACAAAGAGCTTGATCCTGAAATGGGATTACTCACACTAGCACGCTCTCTGCGTCACAGTAAGTGTTTGTAGCATCAGGGCCTCATGGTACTTATTACCATGTTTAAGGGGCCTTGTTTACTGGTAGTCATTAAAAGCACATGATGCTCTTCCCAACAGTAGGGCCTGGTATCTTTTCTTATCTAAATTCTATTGGGTAGTTGCTCTTTATCTAAAATTACTAATTTTGTTTAAATAAAGTACAGTTCACTTAATTATTGGGTCAGATCTTTTTTGTTGTAAACAGTTGTAGCTCCACTGAAATCAATGGCGTTTCACCAGTTTATCCCATCAGAGAATCTGGCCCTCTCTCTTTACAGTTATTAATTTTGTAGTGTTACTGTGTGCAATTTAAAGGCTTTTGCCATTCACTCCAGAGGTAGCTGAATTTGGGTGACAGGGGACGTGATTCCTGCATATTTGTCAACCTTGTAGAGCACTTTGAGATCTTTGGATGATGGACAGTATGGTCCCAATCCTGTAAACATTATGTGTGCGCTCGATTTTAAGCATGTGAATATTCCCATTGATTTCAATGGGTTAAAGTTAAGAATTAGCTTAAATATTTGCAGGATTAAGACCAATAGGCTATCAGCTGTTGACATCATGTGGAGTACAAAATAGACAGCCGTTTCTAAGTCAATGCATAATGCAGCTCATTTGGCACTAGGGTATATTCATAGTGTTGTGAGAGGCTGACTAAGCCACCACTACAAATAGTCCTTGGAGGTTTGGGAATTTCTTATGAATGGGAAAA
Organism: Platysternon megacephalum; assembly: GCA_003942145.1. NCBI lineage: Eukaryota > Metazoa > Chordata > Testudines > Platysternidae > Platysternon > Platysternon megacephalum. The sequence continues at coordinate 7,355,019 of QXTE01000042.1, read as the reverse complement.
CATTGAGGAAAAAATAAAAGATTCACCACAGTTAATGTATCATGCTATTAACAACACTAAATGAATGCTTTCACAACACAATGCAGTTAGAATAAGAGAAGTGTGTTTACTTAGTGGGAGAACATTTAGGGTTATTCTCAGGAGGCTGCAGCAGTTTCATATGGAAGATTTTATAGAAACATTGGGGAAGATCCTGGCAGGGATTAACTTCCTGATTGATTGTATGGTTGTTTTTAACTAGTATAAGGGATAACCTATTTTCTACTATACAACATGTAACAATATTTGCATTACAATGTGCTAAAAGGTTTACACTAAGTACTTCCCGGTAGTAGAGGAGGGAAATGAAGATGAAGACACAAAAAACTCCTCCATGACTATGTGAGTGACGGAATAATGGGGCAATGTAAAAAGTAGGCTGATTTTAGTGATGACTGATGGGCTGCAAGCTGCTATTTTATTTCCTATGCTGCAGGTGAATGATAATAATAATTGTGTGTTGCCAGAGCAGAGCAGTTGGAAAGGAGCCTTAAATGGAGTGGTCAGGGCCTGAGAGCTGAAATGCAGCTAGAGAAGATTACCTGAGAGAATAGCAATATATGAGATTTACGTTAACTAAAAACTATAAATGAGACTTACATTAACTGAAGACTTAAGCATCTGCTTATGTGAGTGTTTGTTAGTAATATTTTGAGCTGATTTGGAGGCTACACAAATCCTCCAGGGTTTGATACCAGACCAACCTTTCTTAGTTTGTATCGAGGTTTGAGTTGTGTTGAAAATTTTTCATAATCCCTTATGCTAGATTAGCCAGGGGCAGGGTAGCTTTTTTTAAATGTAGGCCTGCCCCATCAAAAGGCAGGTCCTGCATTGTCTGTTGAACCTTGGGCTGTACGCCCAGGGCTTGCAGCCATCAGGTGCGCCTCATGGCGATACCAGAGGACAAGGTGCGTGCCGCCAAGTCCGCAGCGTTCAGTGAGGCCTGTAAAGAGGTCCATGCCACTGCCTTGCCCTCCTCCACTATAGCTCCAAACTCCTCCCTGGACTCAGCTGGCATAAGCTCCTTGAACTTGAGCATCGAGTTCCAGGAGTTGAAGTTATACCAGCTCAGAATTGCCTGCTGGTTGGCAATCCTGAGCTGGAGCCCCCCTGTGGAGTACACCTTACGTCCAAACAAGTCCAGGCGTTTACCTCCTTGGACTTAGGCGCTGGGGCTTGTTGCCTCTGCCTCTCCGTTTCATTTACTACTGCAACCACTAATGAACAAGCCTGCGGGTGCATAAAGAGGTATTCGTACCCCTTTGATGGCACAAAGTACTTCCTCTCAACGCCCTTGGCAGTGGGAGGGATGGAGGCCGGGGTCTGCCAGATGGTCTTGGCATTTGCCTGTATATTTTTGATGAGGGGTAGAGCCACCCTCAAAGGACCCTCTGGGGCCAAAATGTCGACCACCGGATCCTCTGACTCCACCACCTCCTCGGCCTGCAGACCCATGTTGCGTGCCACCCTGCGCAGGAGGTCCTGGTGGGAGCGGCAGTCTATGCGAGGCGGTCTAGAGACGGAAGTGCCTGCAACTGCCTCATCTGGGGAGGACGACAAGGAGGCTAATGGGGAAACAGAGTCCTCCTGTCCATCGGGAACCTCCCGACCTGCCTCACTGTCTGGACCAGGCTAAGGAACTGGAGTTGGAGTCAGTTCCGAGGGAAGGCGAGGGCACGGCGCCTCCTCTGCACCCCTAGGGGTGGGGTGACTGTCGGAGGCCTCTGACACCCTCAGTTCAGAGGTGGCCGATTGGGAGCCTTTAGACTGGTGCCCTGGGCCTGGTGGTACGCCCACGGGGTCCAGAATGGCCACTGCGCTGGTCCCTGCAACTGCGCAGGCCACGGCCCTGCCCCCACCTCAGAGCGTCCATGGCCTGACTGGTGTTGGCCCTGCTCTGAGTACCTAGATCCCGCCTCTGAGTCTGAAGACCGGGATCGGGACCGTGAGGGCCAGGGCGGTGCCGAGCAGAGCTGATCCAGTGAGTGGCACTGCGCTGGGGAGCGGTGCCATGAGGCTGGGGAGCGGTACCGCGATCTGGAGCCACATGGGATCGCTGAGCAGCGTTGGGACCAGTGCCAGGTCCGGGACCTGCTGTGTGATGGGGACCAACGTGTGGATCGGCGTCACGTTCGGGAGCACTGGCGCGACCTGGAGCAGTGCTGCGAGTACGACCGGTGCTGCAATTGCGAGTGGCGCCAGGACTCTATCGGCGTTGCCGAGGGCTGGTTTGCCTCAAGATGGTGCCATATGATGTGGTACCGGAGGCTTGGCACGAATTGTGGGTGACCTCAGCACTGTCAGGGTGATGTGGTCCCTCGCGGTCGCAAAGGTGTCCAGGGTAGATGGCAGCTCCACCTCCTTGATGATGTGGACCGGGGAGTCCAACGGCAGGACTCGACCATCCCTCTTGCGGGGCCGAAGTCAATGGTGCTGTCTCCGCAGACTTTGGCACTGGGTGCTCCTCAGAAGGACGCGCCCCGTTGGCTGGCTCCAGAGGGGTGGGCCTCTGGGATAGAGAGCTGCTCCTCCCTTGCTTCCGGTGCCACTTCTGCGCAGGGGAGTGGGAGCGCTGCCGGGTCGATCCTGCCGGTTTTGGTGCTGGGAAGCGACGGTGCTGCAGGTCTCTACCAGAGTCCGTCCGCGGTGCTGCTTCCACCACTGTCGCTGGGGCGCTACGCACCGAAGTACTCAGTGCCGGGTCCTGCCACGCCGGTGGAGGCTGAGTTCTAAGTGCCGCCTCCATGAGGAGCTGCTTAAGGTGAAAGTCTCGCTCCTTTTTGGTTCTGCGTGAAACCCTTTACAAATCCTGCACCAATCGGCTTGGTGAGCCTCCCCCAGACACTTTAGACAAGCGTCGTGGGGGGTTGCCCATTGGCATCAGCTTGGAGCAGGACTTGAATCCCTGGGACTTGGGCATGAAAGCCCTCCCAAGAAAAATCGGTTGGGATAAGTACTAATACTAAGTAAACTGCTAAGTACTAATACTAAGTAAAAATTTAACTAACTAAAATGTATAAAGAACAAAAACAAATGAGTCTAAGGCAACGTGGTAGAACTTGCTGAGCAAGGTGCCACAATTCCAATGAAAGTCACTGATGGTAAGAAGGAACTGAGGAGGTGCCGGGTTGGCAGGGTCATATATTGAGTACCATGAAGGCGCACTCCAGGATGTTCCACAGCCAACCCGACGGGTGCTGCTAGGGGAAAAACTTTCTGACGGCTGTGCATGGGGTGCGCGCACACCTAATTGGAATAGATATGAGCAATCACTCAAAGAAGAAGGGCAACAGTCATGAAGCATGAGCACTACCCTTATGGGTACAGTTAAGCAGAATTATCTGAGTCTGGTGTGCTAGGCATCCACACACCTACCTGGAATACATGGCTGCATCTATTTGAAGAAGAATCCTAGTTGTCAACAGGCACATTTCATCCCATGCTGTACTGTTCCTACCACAGTTCCAGACTGCTCAGCTTCTCCTGGCAAATGTCTTCTACCATAAGTTACTGATGGGCATTGTATCCGACTGGGATCCCCACTTCATCTCCTGATTCTGGCAGGAATTTTTCACATTCCTTGGCATCAAGTCCCTCACTTCAACTGCCTATCACCCACAGACTAATGGGCAAACAGAGAGGGTCGATCTTGGAACAGTATATTGGCTGCTTTTTGAGTTGCCAGCAGGACAACTGGCTTCCCCTGCTGTTCTATGCCAAATTTGCTTAGAACAATGCAACCCATGCCTTGACCCAACATAGTCCATTCTTTGCAAACTATGGCTTTCATCCCCACTTCCAACCAAGTACTGGCTGCTGTGGATTCAGTCTCCCACCTACACCAGGTACACCAGGAATTCAAAGAATTCTTGCAATCTGCCAAAGAAACCAACAAACACCAATAGGGACCAAGAGCATCAAGCTGCCCCAATCTGACTGTAGGGGACAAGGTTTGGCTCTCTGCTCAGAACCTTAAATCAAGCTGCCCATCCACCAAACTCAACTACAAATACCTGAGCCCTTTCAAGATTATAGAATGGGTGAACCCAGTAGCCTCCAGGTTATAGCTGCTTGAGTCCCTGAAGATCCACTCCATCTTTCACACCTCATTTGTAAAGCCCTACACTGAGAACCCATACCCAAACTGCTCCAACTCACTACTGCCACTCATAACAGGTCGCAGACAGGACGAGTACTTGGTCTACCACATCCTCAACTATCAGCAAGTTAGGTGAGACTAGGAAGGCTACGCTCCAGAAGAGTGGTTTTGGGAACTGGTAGAGAACATCCACACCCCGGCCCCATTGTAAGAGTTACCTGGGAAACTGGGCCCCAAGGAGGTACCCGGGAAGTGGGGGACTGTCAAGGATCAGATCCTGCAGCAAAACCAGTCTCTGTGCACTCTAAAGAGGGCAGCTGGTCTGAAGTATGCTGCCTGACTGGTTACATCACTTCATTGGTTGGAGGAGGAAGCAGACTGGCTCTCATGCACAGTAGCAGTGGTACAGCTGCTCAAAGCATTCACCAGTGGCAGTGATCATTCCTGTGCCTGCTTGTTCCCAGCCCTGCTCTTGCCTTGGACCCAGACTTACCTCACGTCACATAACCCAGATCTGACCTAAGTTCCCTCTAAGCTGCGCGGCTATAAAGAGCAGTGTAGGTGCACAGTCACAGGGGCCTGGAGAGGAGAAAGGTAGGAAGTGAGCAGGGAGGGAAGTTGGGGCGTGCAGGGCTGTGGCTGGCCTCCCCCCCGGCCCTGGAGCTGCTGCCGGCAGGGAGTGGGCTGGGGGGGGGGGACAGTCCTCTGACCCCATCCTCAGAGCTGCTGCCAGCAGGGAGAGGGCTGAGGGGAGTCCTCTGGCCCCAGGGAAGCCTGCACCCCAAACTCCTCATCCCTGGCCCCACCCCAGAGCCTGTACCCCCATAGAAGATTAGGGTTGGAAGAGACCTCAGGAGGTCATCTAATCCAACTCCCTGCTCAAAGCAGGACCAACCCCAACTAAATCAGCTGGAGCCCTCACCAACGCTCTGCCCCAGCCCTGAGCCTCCTCCCACACCTTGAACCCCTCATCCTCGGCCCCACCCCAGAGCCCTCACCTCTGCAGCCCAACCCCCTGCCCCTCCCGCACCCCAAACCCCTCATCCCCAGCCCCACCCCAGAGCCTACACCCCCAGCCAGAGCCCTCACTTCCCTGCACCCCAACCCTCTGCCCCAGCCCTGAGTCCCCTCCCACACACCAATCACCTCCATATCTCCAGGTGGGATCACTCTCAACCCCTCTACCTCATTTGTACAGTGCTGAAGTCCATAAGATGGCAGAAGCCAAAAGTAAAGAACATCACACAAAGAAAGCCGCTTAGACATACATCTCCATGTATCCTTAAGGATTTGGGAGCTCACAAGCTCTCTGATTCATGCCGAGGCCAACTTTACATAGCCCTAATGAAAAAGGATCACCTCTAGTAATAGGAGGACAATTCAATCTCTCTGATTTTTGTATGATGAGTATTTAGGGGGTCATGATTTGGAACACCTGCTTGCTCACAGAAGCTTAAGCAGAGAAATGAAGGTCAAGAAATGTAGTATTTTATTAATGAGTTGATAGACAGTTGGCAGCTTTACAGATTTTCCTATGGTGGCCAATGCCCTTTCTACCCAGGATGCTGCTGTAGACAGTGCTGAGGGGGCTCTGATCACTTCTAGGATTTATTTATCCACGTTTGTGTAGGCTTTGCTGATGCGAAGTTTGACCCACTTGATTATGGAGGATTTGCATGCTTTTAGGCACAGATACTCAGGCTGAAAGCAAGTGAATAAAAATGAGGTTTTCCTGAACTCTTTAGGTTTAATAAGTAAAACAGTTCTTCTCAATCAGTATGAGCCCCAATCTTTTCAGGTGTTGTGGCTTTGGGTAAAACAGGAACAATTTGCTGTGATGCATGGAAGTAAGTGTTTCTGTCCAAGAATACTTGACTGTGAAGAATGATCTTGTCTCTGTGGGAAGAAGACACATCAAAACTCATGCCTCCCAAAAGCAGAGGTTTTGGAAACTCTTCTTGCAGACATAATTGCAACCAAAAAAGCTAGCAGAGACACTAAAACAATTTGTTTTGTGAACATATATGACATAATATTCCACAATAGTTCTCTGACAATTGTGCTTAGGAATGGACTGGGTACTGTTAGCAAATTTGTGTAAGGAAAAAAGTAGTTACCTACCTTTCCATTCCAATGTAGGTATGTGCATACCTTGTACACAGTTAGTTGTTAGAGAACTTTTTCCCTTAGTGGTATCCTTCAGGGCATCTTGAGTGCCTTCTGTCACTCTGTGCCACTGCACACTGGTGTATGAGTGTGGAGCCGCCCCTCACTCAGTTCTTTCTTACCAGATAGACTCCAAAAGAAAGGGGAAGAAGGTTGGGTCATGGCATGGACATGTACAACATATCTTTAAGAACAACAGTTGTGGAAAGCTAGGTAACCGTTTTCTTCAAGTGGTTGCATATGTCCATTCCACTGTAGGTGACTCACAAGCAGATTAAAGTAAAGGCAGGTTTGGAGTCTACCTGAACAGTGATTTATAGAACAGCCTGTCAAAAACTGGCATAATTTCTGGACTGACAGGAAATGGCATAATGAGCATCAAAAACTTTGAACTGATGACCAGGTTGCTGTTTTGAATATGTCTCAAATAGGTACTTGTGCTAGGAAGGTTGCTGAAGCTGTTCGCGTTCTAGTCAAATGAGCCAATACTCTAGGAGATGACATGACATGAGCTAACTGGTAGCACAAGAAATCCAGGAAGAAATCTTTTGAGTGGAAATTGGTTTGCCTTTCACCTCTGAAACTGCAACTAATAACTACGATTACCTACTGGTGGGTGGAACGCTGAAATGACTGCCATAAATACTTTAAATGAACTGTCAGGCATTGATGTTTTATGTGCTACATACACCTCTACCCCGATATAACGCGACCCAATATAACACGAATTCGGATAGAACGCGGTAAAGCAGCACTCCAGGGGGGCGGGGCTGCGCACTCTGGTGGATAAAAGCAAGTTCGATATAACGCAGTTTCACCTATAATGGTGAAAAAAATTTTGGCTCCCTAGGACAGCGTTATATCGGGGTAGAGGATGGAAGCCTGCACTGGAGAGACACTTCTCTGCTGAGACCAGATAGAAAAAACATTTCCATTTGGCCCAGTAAGTATGCCATGTAGAATGTTTTTTGTTATTCAGAAGCACCTGCTATTTTCCCTAAGTTCTCATGCCTTACCTTTTAGGGAAACCCATGACATTCAATGTCAAAGGGTTCAAGAAAATGCCATTCAAAGGGATAGTTCAGTCATTTTATTAATTCTCTTTTTAAAAAAATATAAAAAGGTATTGATTTTATTTCACACGAAATACTTGGAATATACCTAAAAGCCCCTCCTTATAGCCATTCCAAAATCTTTAATAATACATTATCTATGTATATACACAAACCATTTCTGCATACTTTAAAAAAAGTTTCTGCACAATTGTTTTAAATATGAAAGGAATATAAAACTGATTTGTTTTTAAAAGTTATTCATTTTCTTGCTAAGACTTTCTATGTATGTATGTATGTATGTATGTACGTACATACAAAGTATAAGCTAGCATAATACAAGCATTCCAACAATTCATATGATATTAAATATGTTTTTCAAGGTAACATATTGCTTGGCTTTATAAAAAACAATACATCTTCCTTCTTTCTACTTTTCATGACTTGAAGGCAGCGGTACAGTCAAGGATTCAAGATGTCCTCCAAAATTTTCACAGATGATTCATATAGGGTTCTGAAACCAGAGAAATCAGTGAGCAGCTGAATAAGACGTGCAAAAGAAACACCTTTGCCTATTTGCTTTTCAGTAAATAGCTACTCCCTTATTTATTTGAGAAGTTACATACCACTAGTTTAAGGAATTAAAGAAGTTGTTTTATTGGATTACATTTAAGAGGAACAATCTTGCTCAGCATTTCCATTCATCTCTTCGAATGATTATAGATTACAGTATACCTACGGAGGATCAAATCTTTAATTTTAAAACTGACAAAAAAGTTTTAAATTTGAATAAAAGCCTGAAATTTTTCCCTTTTTTTCCCCAGCTTTAAATATGATCTAGTTTGTTCTCTACTTTCAAAAAGGTATAAGGAAGAACAATTAGAGTGTCTATTTAAATATTTTTAAAATACTGTATTGGTACTGTTTCTTAATATTTGACCTACAACATACTTAAATCACTGTTCATTTACTTCTCTGAATATTTGATTTACTGCCCTTTTCTACCTCTGCTATCTTACTATCACATACACAGCATTAATCCTTTGAAGTCCAGTCTTGCCCCTTCCTCATTTCCCTTTTTCTTTTCTGCTCTCCACTCCCCTACCTCCTCCTCTTATGGTCACTCATTTTCCCCATTCCCTGCCAATCCACATAATTTCTGCATTCTCCTCTTTCTCCGGTATTTGTTTTCTCTAGTGCTGATCTTCCTGCATCTTTATCCTTGGTACTAACAGCCACGCATCTGTCACTTCAGCATGTGTACTATCCTCAGCAACATTCCCACCCCTGCACACACTGGAATCCTGACACCATCTCAAAAAAGATAACTGCTATCCCAAGCTTTTAATCTATCACTCTCCATTTTCTTGCATTCCTCATCCAACATTGCCTCTGCAGTTGCACTCTCCCACAGAACTTCGCACACTCACCCGGCCTTAAACTGTCCTCAGAAGACCATAGTCAGGACATCTGGCTTATCGCCAAACACTAATGCAACATTTATCTTTGTAGATTTGATTTCTTGATGCTTGAATTCATATTGTGACAAACTCTTAGCTTTATTTTCCATGCATCATTTCTCCAATGTTTGCAATGTTAGTTATTTGTAAGATTCTAAGGATGCCCTATATTAGCAATGCTAGTCACTAACTTAAGTATTGTTCCAGGTGCCCGAAGAGCAAACATACAAGGAACAATTCAGGAATTTTATTTAATATTTTGTTTGGCTTTAGATCATTAAACTGAGATGTCCCTTCACTGAGAGACTCATCATGCCCTAAGCTAATGGACGGCCAACCATAATAGAACTCAATGACTGTAAGGCACCCAAAAGAGGAAAAAACAAGGTAAATTTAAAGTCAATTGTACTAAATGCTCTTTACCTTTACTATTTTGAGTGTGCTGCAGGAAATCCTACACAAATAGTGAGAAACTATTTGCAAGTTCTCTTTAATTAGCACTTCAATGACAGAGCAATGAAGGGTTTGGAAAGACATCTATATGATAACGTGAGGAAAACATTAAATGTTTCAGCATAAAAGTTAAATAGGTTTAATTTCAGTGCCCAGATACTGAAATGCTAATCATACTAAGCAAAGATGATTATATATATTATAAATTATATCATAATATTTCATAGCTTATTTGTTCAATGCAAAAATCCATAATATTCGCTTTTAACTGTCAACTGAAACTGCTAGTTCAGTTGAGCAGAGATGACTAGATTCTAGTAATTAGGAAAACGTGTTTTTCTGGTTTAGTGCACTAATTTCTGATTTAAGGGCAGCACCTGAGGTACTCCTATATAGAAGACCTCTACATATTTCTTACTGGTGCCCGATGCCCAAATTTAAAAGGCTGGGGCAGCATGCAAAATCCCTTGGAAATTTAGTCAAGTCCAAGGCTCCATCCACCAGGGATAAACTACAGTAACTCCTCGCTTAACGTTGTAGTTATGTTCCTGAAAAATGCAACTTTAAGTGAAATGATGTTAAATCAATCCAATTTTCCCATAAGATTTAATGTAAATGCGGGGGGTTAGGTTCCAAGGAAATTTTGTTGGGGCAGACAAAAAGCATTATATACTGTACTGTGGTGGGAAGGTGCCCCTGGGGCTCAGGGCTGGGGGTGCAGGGTCTGGGAGGGAGTTAGGGTGCAGGAGGGTGCTCAGGGTGGGGGTGCAGGAGGAGGCTCAGGGCTGGGGCAGGCAGGAGGTGCAGCTCCTCCTTACCTGGGGCAGCTCCTGTTTGGTGCAGGAGGTGTGCAGGTGGCTCTGTGCGATTCTGGGAGCCGGCTTTGAAGGGGAAAGCGCTGCTTCTTTCCGTCCGCTGGCTACACGGCTGCCCCTGCTCCTCCACGGGCCGGAGGACTCAGGAGGAGCAGGGGCAGCTGCGCAGCCAGCGAGAAGCGTCACTTTCCCCTTCAAAGCGCTGCTTCTCTCCGGCTGGCTTTGAAGGGGAAAGCGCCGCTTCTCTCCGGCCGCTGGCTGCGCGGCTGCCCCTGCTCCTCCTGAGTCCTCCGGCCCGTGCTCGCAGGGCCGCATTCCGAAAGGGGCTTTAGAGCTGCAGGCCAGGGCCCCCTTAGCCCAGGGCTCGCTCCCTCCCCTCCCTGAAACAGCTCTTTGGCGGTGGGGGAAGCACTGGGAGGGAGGGAGAAAAGGAGGGAGGAAGGGAGGAGGAGGCGGAGAAGAGGAACTTGTGCAATGCTCCCTTGTAAAGTCAGCCAAACGACGTTATAAGGGAGCATTGCACAACTTTAAACGAGTATGTTCCCTAATGGAGCAGCGACATAACTTCAAAACAACGTTAAGCGAGGAGTTACTGTAATTCCCAAAGGGCTGACATTTTAAAATAATGTAAACAGATGTAAAAAGTAACAAGTTAAGCTTTGAGAAGAGTAAATGTATTATAGTTGATGTTAGCATATATACATTAGTACGTTATTTGATCATATAATGAGCTGTGGACTAGTTTGCAGACAATTTTGACTACAAGTTTTCCTCTGGCCAACAGAATGAGAAAGATGTAATAATTAAAAGAAAATTGCTGTTTACCAAAATAAGGCAGAAATATATAAAATCATGAGTGGTGTGGAGAAAGTGAATAAGGAAAAGCTATTTACTTGTTCCCATAATATAAGAACTAGGGGCCACCAAATGAAATTAATGGGCAGCAGGTTTAAAACAAATAAAAGGAAGTGCTTCTTCACACAGCGCACAGTCAACCTGTAGAACTCCTTGCCTGAGCAGGTTGTGAAGGCTAGGACTGTAACAGGGTTTAAAAGAGAACTAGATAAATTCATGGAGGTTAAGGCCATTAATGGCTATTTGCCAGGATGGGTAAGGAATGGTGTTCCTAGCCTCTGTTTGTCTGAGGGAGATGGATGGCAGGAGAGAGATCACTTGATCATTACCTGTTAGGTTCACTCCCTCTGGGGCATCTGGCATTGGCCAGTCGGTAGACAGGATACTGGGCTGGATGGACCTTTGGTCTGACCCAGTATGGCCATTCTTATGTTCTTAAGGCACTTTGCAATCAAAATATAATTGCATTTGAGTCATTACAGTACACAATGAGCCTAGTGGTCCATTATCGTCCAGGATCCTTTCTCTGATAGCAGCCAGTACCAAAAGCTTTTAAGGATGGTGCAAGAACCAGCCAATAGAAGTGGGCAATTATGGAATATAACCAGCCCACTGGTAAATTTCCTCCTAACCCTTTTGCAGTTAGTGGATTATGTCCTGAAGCACGAGTTTGTATATCCTTCCAAATTCTTTAAAAAAAAAAAAATCCTATCTAATGAGGTTGTGGATGTTCTTACTATCTTTACCAATATTTAATCTTTTCTTAAACTCTGTTAAGCTCTCAATGATAGCATGTGGAACTCGTCACAGTATAACTGTGTTTTGTGAAAAAGTATTTCTTTTTATCACATGTAAATTCTCTGCCTTTGAAATTCATTAAACGTTCCCTTGTTTGTACATTACAAAAAAAAAAAGCATAAACAGGACAGTCTCCTTACCACATATAATTTGGTGTACCAGATCATGTCGCCCCATCTGTCTCTCTAAATAGTCCTAATCTTTTAATTCTCTTCATATGAAAGTTTTCCCATGCTTCTTATTTATTTATTTATTTATTTTGGTTTGGTTTTGGAAAAAACATTACCAGAACTGAAAACAGTATTCCAGTTGAGGATGTGCCATTTATTTGTCATTATTTAATTTTTATAGTGCTTTCCATTCTGTAATGCATCCTAATGTTCTGTTTACTTTTTGACTGCAGTTGTTCATTGGCAGAGTTGGTGTTCATAGAGCTGTCCAAAGACACCCAGACCACTTTCCTGCATGTTACAGTTAATTTACAATGCAGCAATGTGTGAGTTGTTCACATTATTCCTTTGAATGTGCATTACTTTACATGTATCCATTCTGCGTATCATCTATAATCGTGTTGCCTATTTATCTAACTTTGTTAGTTTCACTGTAATTCCTCAGTGTTTTCTGCAGTTTTGACTAAATTAATTGCGTAATTTGAAAGTTTTGCCACCTCACTGCTCATTCCCTTTTCCAGATCATTACTAAATTTAACATTGGTACTAATATAGAACTTTATGGAACCCCAGTGTTAACCACCTTTCAAGCATGATGAAAATTGACCATTTATAGATGTGTGGCAATTCTTCAAAAAGGGCCATTTTTCAGAATTTAATGTAGCCACTCTATACACGACACCCACATATCACTTGAAAGCTTAATTTATGTATGTTTAAATGAGGTTTGATGTGGTACTGTCAAGTGGTGCCATAAGCCTGTAGGTGATATGAAACTATGGTACCCAAAATGAGAAAGTGTCATTTTTTCCACAGTTCCAGAATCACTGCAACATGACTAACAAACAGTAAAAACTGTAGTCAATTTCAATATCTTAATGTGGTGTTTATTGGTCAAAGCTTCCAAATGGGAATGTATTAAAAGATCTGTATTGGTTTTGCATAGGCAAATATTTCTTTTTAAAAAATGAAGCTGTTTAGCATGTGACAAAAATAGCAAATAAGATTTTGCAATATACTAACATGAAATGTTTCACATTGCATATTTTTATTTGTCAAAGTACCTCACAAGTGACCACAGTTTTATGTATTTTCAATTAAAATTTGCTGACCAGATCAGTCCACACCGAAAGCTGTAGCAGTAGATTGCATGCCCATAGTTTGTACTGCATTGTGGCTAGATATACATGTATGTGAATTCCTAATGTAATGCTTCTCTATCTGTAACCTTTTGTACATTCAGTGTTGCATCTAGTATGCCCGGTAGAACGTTTTAATTTGTAATTGCCTATGCATGCAATATTAGTGTTTGAAATATTTTAGAAACCAGCTTTTTAATTCAGTGACACTTATGCACAGGTCAGTATTACTGTTAGAGATGACACAGCTTAATATTATGAATATGCAAAATGAGAGAGAGAAGTGGCCTAAAAAGAAGTAATGAATACAAAGTCCACAAACAAGTCCTTGCCTCTGCACTGAAGAGGGATGAAGTGCATGTTATAGCTCTTACCAACCATGTCATCAACAATATGACAAACCCATTTGACCCTGAATCACATCCAGAGGTGCTTATCAACATATCTACTGGACTGCATGTTACATCAGATGTACAAGAGTCTCCGCTGAAAACAGCAGATGTTGGTAAAGAACAAATGGGGAGATTTTTGAGAGGTGCACTTGATTATGATGGAACACATAGCTTCTTCAGTCCAGTCTAGAAATCTGGCATCAAAATATTTGTTGACATGGCCAAGATGACCAAATTTAAATCTGGCAAGGGAGGGACAATCACAGCAGTTATCAGTCCAGAAATTGTTTTCCGCAGAGCCCTGTCCTTAGCAAGATACAGAGATGATGTTTCAGTGACAACTGTACTTAGTCACCCAATATGTCTTGTACCTATGTCCCTCTTCCATGGTGATGGAACAATGAGAAGAACAGACAAAGCTGAATTAGGGCATCATCTAGAAGCTCAAGTTGAAAGAATCTATGAGCTAAGACCATTCAAAAGAGAAAGCATAGTGTACATCAGAGATGTCACGACTGTCATACAAATGATGGCTAGTGCCAAATTCCACACATTCAGTGAACTGACTGCTGAGTACTTAAGACAGGTCCTAAAAGGATTTGACAAAGCTAATTCTGTAATCCAAGTCTTTGACAAATATGACAACAGCAACTCTGTGAAAACTGCAAAAAGACAGCATCAGACAGGATCTAAGGTTGGATGCAAGACATACCAAGTGATTGGTGGACGCCCTCTGCCTCCATGAAAAAAGTTTCTATATGTGGCATCCAACAAGCAGTCACTTGTAAAATTCTTCTGTGAACAAATGGTTCGAAATGCACATAAGAATAGAGGAGCAGAGCACAAACACTCCTTCTTGCTGGAAGCTTTTGCAATGGTGAAGTAGCAAAGTCCATTACCAGCAGAGGAGATGAAAAAGTCCAAGACTTGTCTAGTAACACAAGAGAAAATGGACATAAGGATGCTGCTGCATGCTATATGTGCCAATATGGCTTTTGGTCTCTTGGTGAAAAAGGAACTATAGTAATTAGTCACTTGATGCTCATGTTTTGGTCCTTGCTGTTCACTACTTTCCAAAAATGGAACACAAACAACATCTAGATTCAAGCAGGTACCATTACCAGCACAAATGACAGGCGTTGCTTCATACCTGTGCATGCAATTTGTGGCACATTCACTCCTGACTTTTTAAACATACTTTCTGCTGGACATGTATTAATAGGATGGGATTGTGTCATCCCTATTTGGTATTACAAAAATATCTGTGATTAATGTTGTGAACACAGAGCTTACCACTTCAGAGAGCTTGCTAAATTGGGGGAGAGTAATGGACAAGCTGCAATGTCTGCAGCAAAGAAGTTGGTAGCAATGCTGTATGATCAGAGTGAGAAAGAAAAGGAGACTCTCAGAAATCTGAATTGCTTGTACCTCAATCTATCCATCAAAAAGGATGAGCCACTGGCCAAACTCCCACCGTGTGAGGACAGTTTTGAAATGCATGGCAAAAAAGCATCTTGGCAAGCAAAGGTTTAGATGCTTTCACACATAGGTAAACCAGATATTAGATCACCATTGCGACAGAGATAGAAAGATGTGGATGATGAACTATTTCTGTATTCTTCAAGGGCCCAATGGCACCTGAGCTTCTACGAGATCTTATTTGTGCCTGTACCAGTAGAGGTCACCGCACAATCAATTGTGTCTGTAGTTGGAACAATATTCCTTGCACTCGTCACATGCCAAGACAATGAATATTTGGTAACCCATGCACTCTCGCTAGAGATCATTATAATGATGTCACCAGTGCTATTACATTTAAATGATAACTGTACAAGTTTATCAGATATTGTTTTACCCTTTAGATTGTTATTGTGATGCTCTGAAGTCACAAAGAAATTCAATTTTATGTCTCGAAATACAGAGTGTCATTAAACTAACAGAAACAAATGTAAATATTTCAAAGTGGTCATTTTAACATGTTGATGGTGACATTGTTTATCCCCATTTCTGTGGTAACAGCTGCACATCATACCTCATCTTAAAGTAGACGTAATAAGCTTTCAAATAATCCATAGTGTGCATGTGTGTAGAGAAGGATTGAGTAGACCAAACAGGTGCTGTCTGCTACTCAAGCCTATTATTCCTACTCTTTTTTTGTTTCCATTATAGAACTTTGCCTATTGCCACAGAACTACAAGAACTAACTACGGAATCTGAGCTTCTATCACACACTTTTTGAAAGTCCACATAAATTGTATCAACTAGTTCTCCTTATTTGTTGGCATACCGTAAGATTAGTGAGGCACCATTTTCCTTTGCAGAAGCCATACTGGTTTGTCCCTATCATAACAACGATCATTTAGGTATTTTATAATTCTATTACCATCATCATTTCAACCAGTAAGGCTTGCTGGTCTGTAATTTCCAGAAACACAGGGCACGTTTTTAAAAGAAAGATACATTTGCTACCGTTCAATTCTCTGGGATAGCAGCAGATTTAAATGAATGATTGCATTCTTTGTTAGTAGCTCAGTTACTTCATTCTTAAATTCTTTCAGAATTTTAGGGTGTATATGATCAGGTCTTAGTGACTGGTTGGCTTTTTAATGTATCAGATTATTCCAGCACCTTCTCCTTTGACACCTTATTTTCTGACAGTACCTCATCTTTTTACCAGAAAACAGTAAGTCCTTCCCCATCCTCCACATTCTCAGGGATGAAGACGGATACAAAGAAATTGCTTCCCTGAAACATACTTTATCCTCTTTGATTGTTCCCTTTATTCCCTCTTCTATGAATATCTTAAAAATATCTTTTTTAAAAACTAGTTGTGGCTGTTTGCTCTTCAAATTCCATTTTAGCATTCCTAATTTCCATTTTACATATTTTCTTCCATAGGCTGTCTTAGGTTCTTTTTTACCATCTTTTCCCACCATTAAACCAATGTGCTTTAAAAAAAACCCAGAAGACACGAAACAGATGTGCATCAATGCCTCCCTGCTGCAATCACAGGAAACTGACTGTCCAATTTGCCCACCAATTCCTAATAAAAATTGTTGGAACCATACTACAAATATATGCATGTCATCAATGGCTATAACTTATATTTGTTATCCCGAGAACTCTGAAGAGATTATAATTAGGCAAGGTGGAGGTTTTGAATATATTACATTTTATTTCTATCTGAATGCAGTAAATAAGAGTATTTTTAGTGTTAATGAAACTATGAACTTTTGTTTCAGACCATATGCAAAGTTAAAATGTAAGTGGTTGTAAAATTAGCATTTTTTACTTTTAACCTGTGAAACAGAAGAGGCTAATTTGGTCTAAAGCCAACCTCCTATAAAGTTGAAATTGCACCAAAAGCAGAATCTAATGACTGTGGTAAGGCACTAAAATAATTTATGACGACCCTGGATACATTTTTAGCTAGAGATACCCATATTCGCTAATACACACAATGCAGAGAAAACCCCTCAGCTCTAATGCTATGAAACAGCAAAGTTACAAAGAATGCTTGCTTTTCTCTGTGCAGTTCTTAGTGAGATTGGACTTTAAAAGGAAGCAGATTGGAGTATTGTGGGTTCTACAGTATATAGAACAAGATGTAAAAGTTAAATTTAAAGAACAAAACATGTAAAGAGAATTACCATCTGAAAGGGGGAGTTGAACTAGGAAGTTTAGTTCCTTAACTGGGCTCAATAATCTGCAACATTTTGGCACTATTTTAATCCCTGTATATCAGTCGTTCTCAAACTTTTGTACTGGTGACCCCTTTCACATAGCAAGCCTCTGAGGGCGACCCCCCCTTATAAATTAAAAACACTTTTTTATATATTTAACACCATTATAAATGCTGGAGGGAAAGCAGGGTTTGGGATGGAGGATGACAGCTCGTGACCCCCCATGTAATAACCTTGCGACCCCCTCAGGGGTCCCAACCCCAGTTTGAGAACCACTGCTGTATCATATGGATTTCAGTAAACTTCACCAACAAGTACAGAATCTTGCATCCATTTTTCAATCAGTGGGTTTTTTTCCCGTACATCAGATTTACCTTTCAATGCTGCTAGATTCTTCCATGGCAACTTCTCTGCATGTCATCAGCTTCTTTTGAAGGGCATGTGCAATATCCTTAACAAGTGAAGCTTTCTGCTTACCTAGTTGAAATAATATGTTAAAAAAAACAAGTCTGCATATTCCTGTGTAGCATCTATATCAGGGGTCTCAAACATGCGGCCCGCAGGGTTATTGCATGCGACCCGCGAGCTCCTCACGGCCCCCCCGCCCTCCCCCAACACTTAGCTAGAGTGGCTGCCTGCCTGCCCTGCCCCCGCGCCGGGAATCGGCTAGAACCTGGGGAAGGAGGGGCGCAGGGTTGTGTGTGGCTGTTGCTTCAGGCACCGCACCCAACAGTTCCCATTGGCCACAGTTTCCCATTCCCGGCCAATGGGAACTGCTGGGGGCGGTGCCTGAAGCAACAGCCACACACACCCCTACGCCCCTCCTTCCCCAGGTTCCAGCTGATTCCCGGTGCGGTGCGACAGCAGGGCAGGCTCCCTGCCTGCCCTGCCCTGCCCCCGGTACGGGTCGGGCCAGAGCCCGCCCCCCGCACTCCTCCTGCACCCCGACCCCCTGCCCTGAGCCCCCCGCCGCATCCCTTGCCCTGAACCCCCCGCCACACCCCGACCCCCTGCCCTGAACCCCCTCCACACCCCGCATGGAGCCCCCCGCTGCACCCCTGCCCTGAACCCCCCACCGCACCCCTGCCCTGAGCCCCCTGCCGCACCCTGCACCCCAACCCCCTGCCGCACCCTGCACCCCTCACACCAACTCCCTGCCATGAGCCCCCGCCACACCCCACACCCCTCCTGCGCCCCCTGGGGGCAGGGAGGGGGCAGAGTTGGGGTGGGGATTTCGGGGAAGGGGTTGGAATGGGGGCAGGGAAGGGGTGGGAAGAGGCGGGGCAGGGGTGGGGGCTCATGGAAGGGGTGGAGTGGGGGCGGGGCCGAGGGCGGTGGGGGGGAGGGGTCAGTAAATGCGGCCCTCGGCCCAATGTACTAGTCCTCATGTGGCCCTCGTGGTCATTTGAGTTTGAGAACCCTGATCTATATAACAAATTAACAATTTGTTAAAAACTGGCGACATATTTACTTAGATTTTCATTACCCAAGTTAAGTGTATAAATTCATGCTTGTGAATGCTATTATATTCCTATAAAACAGGATATGGAAGAGGACTATGTTAGCCTACCAGATAAAGATTTTTTTTTTTAAAAAAAGACCCCACAAAGTTTTAGATCCATTGTCTAATAACATCCCTTACAACTTTGCATTTTTCTTTTTAATTCTGCATTCCTATAAAAATTACTACTTCTGAATTTCCACAGCTAACTGGAAAAATAATGTAACATTTTAAAATTAAGTTGGACTAAAATCTACTACCGACAAAAGCCTTCATTGGAGACAAAATTAGTTTGACTGACCTTTGATTATAACAACTATGTACGCAGCAGCTGTAAGACTAATAATTCCTTCAATTTCTTCACAGACAATGCATTCCATTAATTCATTTAAAAATGACCTAGAAGAAAATCAAAGGCACATGGGGAAACACGTTCCTTTAAAAACATAAATAGGACTTTTAGTTGGCCCCAATGGTAGTTCTCCAAACCATCACATGGGAAACAATGATCTAGGATCAATCATGAGACTCCAAAACACAGTTTAAGTGTGGAAATCTCAAATGTACTTCTTACAGAAGATTGTTAACTGGCTGATCTCTGGAGTTTCACTGCTGATAGTTTCAGAGGAAGCAATGTATTCTGTACCAGGTGGTGGCTGCTTAGGAATGGAACAAGGGAATTTAGGTGAAATAATTCATATGAGAAGAGGAGCAGCAGTAACCAAAAAATAAAGATTTTTCGGTGTATTCAGAAAAGAAAAAAAGAAATTCAGACAGAAAAAAGAAAAGTCCTTAAAAGGTAAAAATACTGGCTCTAAAATAAACTGGAATTGTAAGCATTTAATTGTCTGCCATTTGCTGTGGAAGTCAAACAAGTTGATGATGGTGTGAACCAAACTCCAGACGGTGCTCTACAAATCTCAGATATTGGAATGACTCAGAGAAACAGCAGAGGTTGCTTGAGCTCTGGTGGAATGGGACTTGATCAGTGTATCCTGGATCAGATGGATCCAGACACACTATCATATAGCAATTTCTAATAATGTCTAAATAGGTTTTGGACTGTATTTGTATTATCATAGCACCCTGGAGCACTAGTCATGGACTCCATTGTGCTAGGTGCTATACAAACAAAACAAAGGGACAGTTCCTGCCCCCAAAGAGTTTATGAACTAAGTAAAAAATTAGGGAACGAGTGAAGACTCCCTGTTCTGGAACTGCACTGCTCTGAGGGTATGTCTACACTACCCGCCGGATCGGTGGGCAGCGATCGATCCAGCAGGGGGTGATTTATCACATCTAGTCTAGGATGCGATAAATCGATCCCCGAGCGCTACTCCACCGCTGCAAGAGGCGCAGGCGGAGTCGAGGGGGGANATCAACATTCCCCCCCCCCCCCCCCTCCAGTGTAGACCAGGGGTGAGTTGCAGAAGGGAGTTCATTTCCTTTCTTAGTAATATCTTGTGAGAGGGATCCCTGGAAAGGGACAGGGAAAGAGGGTAGGGAATGAATGGAACTGGATGGTGTATCCCTATAACCTTGGACCACTTGGTCCTGGAAATCTGGTTCCAGGCTTTCTGAAAACAAGACAGTTCCCAAAACGGGGTGGGGCAGACCTCAGACTCTTGAAGGCATACCTTCAAACCTCCTGATGCAGGATATATGGTTTTCCTCCTCTGGAACTTCTGCCTCTTCCTTGGAGGATCTTTGCTGGCCATAATAGGATTAGAGGGATTGCCTATGTCTCTGATAATTCTGAGGCCTGTATTGTTTCTCATGGAAGACAGAATATAGGCTTCCAGAGCCTAAGATGGCTTGAGTCCTTTAACAGGTGCAGGGTTTCATTATTATGCTTAATTAAGAGGTCAGAGTCATTGAACGTGGTCATTTAAACCTCCTTTGGTATCCGAGGACTGCAACCAAGCAACCTGCATGATTGCAGAGTCAGAGGCTTCAATGGCGGCTTAATGAGAGGTCCATGCAACCAGATGCCACTCTAACACCAGGGACTTAGGTTCCTGCAGCAGCACAGAGAGGAGCTTTTCAGCGAACTGCCCAATTCAAGAAGTCATATTCAGTTAGGAGTAGTTGGTAATTTAATATTTATGCATTTGAAAACTGTCTGAGGAGTATGTCTTTCAGTCAGAAGTCAAGATTTTTTGGAACTTAGTCTTGGGGTGTTCACTTGGGTAGTCCCTGCTGCTTAGACATCTCTTGGACAGCAGTTATGACCAAGGATCCAGGCACTAGATGGTTATAAAAGTATTCAGCCTCCTTAGAGATGACTGGTAGCACCTATATCTGTACCGAAGAGTCACTCTGAGGTGGGCACCACTGAAGCTCCAGGACTCAATGTTGAGAAAGGTCCCACTTCTTGACTATGGAGGTGGGCACCACTGAAGCTGAGCTTTGCCATAGGTATCTGGTTGGCTCCTACAAGCCTTTGGCAATGCCAATCTACCAGGACCAATGAACACAGACTGTCTAGACATTTGCAAGACTTCTCATGCACTATTCTCCACTAGAATGTCCAAGGTGTGTGGCATTCACTGGAGAAGTTCCTAGTTTTCTGGCTGGGTCAGAACAGCTGGGTGGACAGCCTCATCAGGAGAAGAGCACAAAAAGCAATTGAGAAATAAGGCTGGACCTCCGACTCCTGCATATTTTCCTGTTCAAATTCCTGGTCCTGAAGGTATGATTGTATGCTGGATCAGTTGGCTTTCCTGAGGGGTCTATGGAAGAAGGAGACCTGGGTTTAGAAATAGGATCAGTGGATAGAGCCCTTCTGTTGGGATGCACTCCCAAAATAGCCATATGTGCATGGGATAGGGGAATGGTTTTGCAGGCCATGGAGAATACTATGAGGGATGTTCCTACCTAGAATTCAAATGACCTCTCTTGTAGAAGTGTCCTCTGGACTCCCCGTCTAAATAGCTCAGTTCATAAGGCAGTGAGTGAGGCAAATACATAGGTGACACCTTCCTAGTCACTTCAGATGTCGGAGGAGGAAAAGAAATATAACTCCTCCACAGGATCAGGTCCTGGAGCATCCTCTACTGACACAGAGGATAGTGTACTCGGTTCCAGGACAATAGTTTCCTAGTACGTGCCAGCAACAGACTCTGGCAGCTCAGATGCCGTCAAGCTTCCTTGAAACATGAACATTGGTTCTGAGGCTGTTTCATCTGTGTCTGGAATTATGAATGGTTCTGCAGAGGAAGATGCAAGATACTTCAGTGTCTGTGCCAGAAGATTTGGTACTAGGACTGGGAGCTCAAAAGCTTGCACCAGGTTCTTTGGTGTTGGTTCAAGAAGCTCTGAAGAAGTTTTGGTTCTGAGTGCTTCAGGATGGGTGCTTGGCTGCCATCAATACTGGTCAAAAGAACGATGGCTTCTTCAAGAGGTGACTCTTCAGTACAGAGGCATCAGTGGGATCCAATGTGGGACTTAAACTGCCTCTAAACTTAGATCTATTGTGTGCTGGAGAGAGAGATCTGAGTCTCCAGATACCATGGACGTTATGCTCCTTCCTTCCTCTCTCCTCAGAAGATTGATCTGAAGAATGTAGGGAAGCTCTGGCTGACTCCATAGTCAAGGACTGGAACCTTTCTCAAGGCTGAGTCCTGGAGCTCAAGATAGACCCTGGTTTACCGGAGTGCTCTCAGACTGTCTGATCCGGCTTGGCTGCCTTCTCCCTCTCAGGAATGGATGATGCCCTCCTGGATCTCTCTATCAGGAAAAGCTTGAGGTGAGATTCCCTTGTTTTGGGGTTCTTTTCAAAAAGAAGGAGCACACAGAGCACTTTTGTGGTGTATGTGCTTCACTGAGGCAGAAGAGGCACTTAGAGTGTCACTGATGGGAATAGCTGTCTCACAGGAGAGAGAGAGACTTTGAATCCCAGAAGCTTTGATTCCACCATGTGCAGGGGCATCTGGTGCCAAGGCACCCCCAGACTTGAAGACTTTTCCCATTTTTGCCAACAGACTAAAACTATATAAATCTAACTAAACTAACTATAATTGGAAAAACTAACTAACTAGAGATAACAAAATCGTGCAGTAGGCACAGATGTGGTTTTCAGTTTCCTCTTACCACCTGTGGTTGCAAGACAGAAGGGTGATTGTGGTTGCCCTGCCCTTTGGACTCTTGAGCTATGGAGCACTGGAAGGTGTACAGAGCATGGCATGGTCCCTGACCCTGCTATTCAAAAAGATTCTGATCTGGGGTGCATGCACAGCAGAATTGGAATACATGTGGATAATCACTTGAAGAAAAATAAGTTATGAACAAATTTTAAAAGGGTGATTACAATGAACTCTGAAATTCAGCTGCAACTGCAGCAGACTCAACTAACCTCCACTAAAATAGTGATAGAATACATAACAAGCATCCCAATTTAAGTCCTACGGAAAAGTTACTCGGGAAAGCTGCAGAATGCACACCAAGCTCTCTTTCAGAGCATACTTAACACTTAATATAGTAACAACTAAATAATTTCTTTATGCCATTTGTATAGTGCCATCGGTGTGTATTTTACAGTTGAGTTTTAGCATGCATGTTGTTAGTTCCAGGTTATATGATTGGTGTTATTTCTGGTAAAGACTGGTTTGGTCTAAACCCTTCCATATAGGAAGAACTAGGATTTATAAATACCTTTTGAAATAAGTATGTTTTGAAGAGTGATTATGAGGAAAGGAATTATTAGAATGAATAGTCATGTGATTCTAACACAAGGACAACAGAAAAAGCAAAAAACTAACACAATCAACGTACCAAAAAAGTAAAGAATTATGGGATATTACATGGAAATGTATTAGGTGAGGTAGGTATTCACTGGCTAATTTCACAAACTTGAATTTAAGAATTAAAAGCTTGTTTGGTAACTTACTGGTTTCACATTATTAAACCTTATGGAAACTAACAGATAAAGATTACCTGACCACATTTCTTGACTTAATTATCATTGCCATTAAACTGCCTGAAAGTGGAGGAAGGTCTGCAATGGACTCTGGTGGTGCAAGTTCTTCTGCATTTGAAGCCTGCAAAGAAGACAGCTCAAATTCAAAATAAATACAGAAGCACACAGAAAATAATTAAGAAAAACAGGATTTGAGTAGCTACATTAACTGAATGCATGTTTAGGTTATAGGGAGAAACATTTAAATGTATTTTTTCTAGTTCATTTCAGAAAAGTACTTGACAGTTTAACTCAGTAGTGTCAAAATAAAGAAAACAAAGTTTGATTGGAAAGATTAAAACTTGTAACCAGATATTTGGCATTTATATTAAAGGAAATAACTAATATCATACATAGTTGATCTTTAGCAAAAATACCATTTAAACTATATTGTTAATTAATATTTATAAAGGTGGAAGCTCACCCACAGGGAAGATATTACATATACTTACAGAGTGGAAATTTTTATGTATTAGATCAGTGGTTCTCAAACTTTTTACTAAGGCGACCCACCAATCGCATTTTGTCTCTTTTGGGGACCCACTATTACACCCTTAATCCACCCCCTTCCCTCTCTCAGCCTGGTGCAACCCTCTCTCTCTTCTCCTTCTCAGCCCTTCAGTCATCTGTTCTCCCCTTCTTAGTCCAAGCCTGCTCAGCTCCCACAATCCCCGTGCTCTTGCTCTCCCAGTCCTACCCCCTCTTGCAGCCCTAGTTGCTCCCCCTCTCTCTTCATGGCCAGGCCTATGATCGCTATCTGTCTGGCTACTGACTGTCTGCTTACTGGCTCCAGCCCAGATCCTGCTTCCCATGCTGCTGCCTGCTACCCACAGGAAGTAAAAGTAGGTAGGCAGCAGCAGCACAGAGGCAGCAGGCAACAGCACAGAGGCAGCCTGTACATGCATTGAAGGTGCTTCCACTATGGTGCTGCCACCCAGATCCCGCTTCATATGCTGCTGCCTGTTGCTCAGGGTAAGCGAGAGCATGGTTTGGGTGGGGGTGGGGGGTGGGGGGGGGAGAAGGGCACACACAACAGTCCTAGATTCTTCCCAGACTGCACTAGTGGGTTGGGACCCACCATGTGGGGAACAAGAACATTAGATAATAAACAGTTTTTATAACAAAGGATACGGTGATTTCCTCGTTTGCTGCATGAGCTCTTATTGGTGTCAAGTTTTGAGTAACAATAAGACTTTACAAAAACAAGTTTGACTAAATAGCAGCATAGCCTGAAACAAAGATGTTTTCTCCCATTAGTTTTGTGAAAACAACTCTATAAATGATTGACTTCTTTCAATCATCCCAAATATTTTGGATAATGGAATTGCCTACTAATATGGCGTGCTGAAGCATTTTGCAGTCCTGGAAAGTGCAGCACTGTAACGGAGACTCGAATACCCTCCTGGCATACAGGAGACAATCGGGTTCCCCATAGTCTATAAAACATAGCTGTCAAGTTGACAGTCACAATTTGTATTGTCAGTCCTTGAATCACTGGTAGAAATGCTGTACAGGTGCAAAAAATTGCCCTATGCTCTAGTAAGTATGCAGTCAAGTTTCCTGACAGATCCATAGACTGCAGGCCTGAAGGTGGTAGAGGTGAGCTTCCCCCAAGTAGAAAGGCATCTGTAAATAAAGGCCTCGGTGGGAAGAGGTAGGAAGACCAGTACTCCTTTTCACACCTGATCTGGATCTTTCCACCAATACAGTGATGAGAGGACTTCAGAGGGGACCTGCACTATCATATCTACGTGGTGTCTGTTTGGAAGATATACAACTTCAGCCACCATAGCATGCAACAAAAGCGAAGTCTCAAATCGTGCATGATGTGTGCAGACAGCCTTGTGACCGACCAGACATAGGCAAGCTCTCACAGTAGCATATGCATGAGTCTGCAACTAGTTGATGACGACTACCATGATGTCAAACATGTCCTTAGGCAGATAGGCCCTCGCTGTCATGGAGTTCAATTCTGCCCCTATTCAAGTCTATTCTCTATATTGGCACCCAAGGAAGGTATCTCTCTGTTAATTTTTAGGCCCAGTGCAACAAAGTTAAGAATTTGATTAATGGAGTCTTCTAGTTGCTGTGGTAAGCAAACAGCCAAGTACACTATGGGTATAGAGACGGGGCGGCTCTAGCTTTTTTGCCGCACCAAGCACAGCAGGCAGGCTGCCTTCGGCGGCGTGCCTGCGGGAGGTCCGTCGGTCCCACGGCTTCGGCGTACCTGCCGCCAAATTGCCGCCAAATCTGCAGGACCGGCGGACCTCCCGCAGGCAAGCCGCCGAAGGCTGCCTGACTGCCGCCCTCGCAGGGACCGGCAGGGTGCCCCCCCGCGGCTTGCCGCCCCAGGCACGCGCTTGGAGCGCTGGTGCCTAGAGCCGCCGCTGCATAGAGAAGCCAGAAGACAGCACCTGCAACGAGTTTGGAGGTTGGTGCAGCGTATGGTGTCTGCCAGATGTTCTTTGCTGGAGCCAATAAAGCTTCATTCACTGGTAATGCCAGACTTGGGAGTATGAAATATATTTAGGAGCGGAAGAGCTGTTCTGTACCACCTCCACAGGAGTCTTAAGTGAATCCACTATGCAGCAGAGGAAATCCTGGGAGCTTTTGTAATCATCTGGCTGAGAGGGTGTTGCAGGAACCACTGCCTTGTCCAGAGATAATGAGATAGCAGTTGGCATGGTCTGCTCTACCATGGGAAGATGCTTTTCCTCGGATATCTCTTAACATGTTGAACTGCAACCTGAGACAGCCAAACTCCTGAAAACCTTTTTTTTTTTTTTTTTTTTGGCATAACAGGATAACTACCAAAGCTTTTTATTAAGCCTACAAAAATGCCCATTTTATCACTGCAGAACGCTTCCTTCAACAGGTCAGGATCTCTGGCTTTCCTTTGATATACAGTAATGGAGGTTCAGATTAACCAGGGAGGGGCACTACTGTACAATTCAAGCTTGACCACTGCTAGCCCTGTTTTGAATTGCTTTGGTTTAAAGGTTGAACTTTTAGTATAATAAACTAAAAAATTACAACAGATTACTTAAACTCTTTACCTTTCGCAGTGTGTGACTTATCTCGACCACTACTGCAGCTAGGAGAGTAGAGAGTACACCATGGTGAACTGTTGGACAAGATGAACACCAGCACTGGACTGTGTGTATGAATTCTCCAAGAGGCATTTGAATAGAATGAATCAACTAAAAAAAAAAATAATAAAAATATAGATCAGTTACAAT
Source organism: Platysternon megacephalum (assembly GCA_003942145.1). Lineage (NCBI taxonomy): Eukaryota > Metazoa > Chordata > Testudines > Platysternidae > Platysternon > Platysternon megacephalum. The sequence continues at coordinate 7,328,201 of QXTE01000042.1, read as the reverse complement.
ATTTCCACTTCGGGAACATTTTAGTGCAATTAAAAGCCTTCAGTCAGGGATTCTCAAACTTTCATAGAGTTGACTACATCTTAATAGAGTGTCTCAGGAACTACCGTCTCTCTCCCATTTGCTATCACATAACACCTCCATAGCAATTGCTTACCTAGAAAACTAATGTTAGGAAAATATTTAATGTAGTTTAGCTGTCTTTTGGTGCAATTTAGCAACTCAGAATAAGGAAGAGAACTAGCATTACGAGAGCAATTAGGTCTCTGTGAATCTATCCTTTAGGGCCTAGTCAAAGGGTTGAAAAGCACAAGGAAAATCCCCCAAGGGCACTAAAGGCAAAGGCTTGGACCCTAAGGCTATGTCTACATTTGAACTGGGAGATACTATTCCCAGCTCGTATAGACATACCTACACTAGCTCTGCTCAAGCTGGCGTGCTAAAAATAACATTGTAGCTAGGGTAGCATGGACAGCAGCTTAGGCTAGATGCCTGAGTATGTACCCACCCAGACTCCCTGGATATGTACCTGGGTGGCTAATCCAAATTCCTGCCCATGCCATTCTATGCTGCTATTTTTAGCATGCTAGCTTGAGTACAGCTAGTGCAGGTGTGTCTACATGAGCTGGGAATCACACCTCCCAGCTCAAATGCAGACGTAGGATTACTTGAAAGGATCCAAGACTTCCTGGCACTGATCTACTGATCTCAGCACTAGGAAGATAACACTGTCCAGACCCTGCTATAAGCATATAAAGTTCCTTTTCTTGAAGTAAAGTAGGTTCTGGAGGAGTTTGACACCACTCCTTTGGGCAAGAGAGAACAGTTGTAAGCCATATAGCTGTGAAGAAGAGACAAATAGCCTACAGAAGGAGGAACTAGCATAAAAATGCCCCATCCAGTTTGGCAGTCTAAAATGACATCACAAATGCATGATCCTTTTTTATGTTAGTATTTCCACTGAGCAGGACCAGCAGTGGGGAAAATCCTATCGACGACAAGGCTTAGAGCACAAGACACAAATGGCATAATGTCAAATCAATTATTAAACTGAGAAGATAATAAAGTATTTTTTGTGCCAATAAACCCAATGTGTCCAACTCACAACTGAGTAAAAGTCAAAGTCAGTGTTTATAGTTAACTTTACAATCACATGGTTTTGTGTACGTGTATGTAATAGGATGACAAATACCTGAAGCCCTTCTTCCCGCTGTTTTCTGAGCCTGCGTGCCACACTTTCTAAAATTTTCTGGAACAGAGCCTGAACAGCATGGAGAAATGTTGCCAATTCTTCATCCGTATCAATGTTTTGAGTCAAAGAAGCTTCAATAATCTCTTTTAGAACACAAAGTAATGTAGGAATACAAAAGCAGCCTCTTTCTAGAGAAACAAATATCGTATTAGATATTTTAAAAACTACAGATTTTTAACTAGATTGATATTCTTTAGCTCAGGGCTTAAATTCTCTCAGTATTTCCCCAGTATTTCTATCTCATAGAACTGGAAGGGACCCTGAAAGGTCATTGAGTCCAGCCCCCTGCCTTCACTAGCAGGACCAAGTACTGATTTTTGCCCCAGATCCCTAAGTAGGCCCCTCAAGGATTGCACTCACAACCCTGGGTTTAGCAGGCCAATGCTCAAACCACTGAGCTATCCCTCCCCCCAAAAGAGCAAAGTCAGAGACAGCAGACTAAGTTGCTTCCTTCCTCTATTTAAATGGGAGTTCACACAAAATCCTGTATGATTGAAGAAATGTAAGGGCTGGTCCACACTAGGGGCAGGGATCGAAATAAGATACGCGACTTCAGCTACGAGAATAGCGTAGCTGAAGTCGAAGTATCTTATTTCGAATTTCCCGCTCTTACCTCACGTCCTAGCAGCGCGGGATCGACGGCCGCGGCTCCCCCGTCGCCTCCGCGAACTCCGCTCGCCCTGCAGGAGTTACGGAGTTCGTAGTAGCGCGGTCGGGGATCGATGTATCGCGTCCGGACGAGACGCGATACATCGATCCCCGCTAGATCGATGTCTACCCGCCGATCCGGGCGGGTAGTCTGGACGGGGCCTAAGAGACCAGTTAGTTTACTGAGTTGTGTCAGGAATATTAGCCTGGTCACTTCAGTTAGTCTCGTTTTCCTTTTTTCACCAAGCACAACACCAAGCACAACTCTGCTGCATTTCCAGCACAGCAGAGTAATATTTATTTCTATACTATATGTGAGAGGGGATGGAAACATTACACACACTGCCTGAAAAATCCACTTCTTCACTACTCAGTGGGAAGTTTTCAATGATGAGTATTGGGGCCTAACCTATAAGTTTCTTCAGAAATTAAGCTTTCACTTAGTCCTTATTATGGAGATAACTCCAAATGCAAATTGAATACTAGATATTACAGAGTTGTCTCCTGGAGCCTAGAGATAGACAACTCCAATGACAGTTTGATCAAGCTGTGGCAGCAGTGTAAATAAGTCAAAATCACTACTGCTATTCAGAAACCTGTGAACAGCAGAGAAAAAACGGTTACCTACATTTCGTAACTGTTGTTCTTCAAGATATGTTGCTCATGTCCATTCCATTCTAGGTGTGTACACCCCCATGTGCACAATTGTCAGAGACTTTTGCCTTAGTGGTATCCATAGGGCCAGCTGTGGCGCCATCTGGAGTGCCACGCTCATGCGGCAGCATATCAGCCATCACCGGCCCTACGCCCTCTTGGTTCCTTCTTGCCGGCAACTCTGACAGAAGGGTAGGAGGATGAGTAATGGAATGGACATGAGCAACACATCTTGAAGAACAGTAGTTACAAAAGGCAGGTAACCGTTTTTTCTTCTTCGAGTGCTTGCTCATGTTGATTTCATTCTAGGTGACTCAAGCAGTATCTATGGAGGTGGGGCTCAGAGTTCACCGCTTGGCAGCTTGCAATACTGCTCTACCAAAGCCAGCATCGTCCTGGGCCTGCTGGGTAAGTGCATAGTGGGACGTGAAGGTAAGGACCAACGACCAGGTGGCCGCCCTACAGATGTCCTGAATAGGCACGTGGACCAAAAAAGCTGCCGAACAGGCCTGCACCTCGGTAGATTGGGCGGTGATGATGGCCGGTGGCATCACCTTTGCTTGATCATAGCAAAAGTGAATGCAGGCAGTGATCCAGGAGGAAATTCTCTGAGCAGAAACAGGATAACCTTTCATCCTGTCTGCCACAGCGACGAATAATTGCGTCAACTTACGGAATGGCTTGGTCCTGTCAATGTAGAAGGCCAGAGCCCTCCTGACGTCCAGGGCATATAGCCTGCACTCCTCCCCCGACTTATGCGGCTTCGGAAAGAAGACTGGTAAGTAAATATTTTGGCTCGAATGAAACTGAGAGACTACCTTAAGAAGGAAGGCCAGGTGCGGTCTTAGCCTTGTCCTTGTAGAAGACCTTACCTCCAATTACTATATACACTAACTACAAAAACTACTACTAACTACAACTAGAAACTGCTAACAACTACTCTAACACAACTATCTACAGGCATAAACGAGCTAAAAGCTAGGAAAGTGGAGATCAGCTAAGCCGCGCTCCACAGTTCCAACGACCGTCACGAGCGGTAAGAAGGAACTGAGGGGGCGCTGGGTCAGCAGGGGCATATATCCGGCGCCATAAGGGTGCCACTCCAGGGGGCGCCTCAGCCGACCCACCGAGTGTTGCTAGGGTAAAAATCTTCCGACCATCGTGCACGCGGCGCGCGCACACCTAATTGGAATCGATATGAGCAAGCACTTGAAGAAGAACACAACCTTCCAAGAGAGGAGGAGGAGAAGGAGAGAGCAGGAAGCCAGAGGCTCGAAGGGGGGGGGAAATCTGTAAGCCGCGACAGCACCAGATTCAAGTCCCATGGAGGAACAGGATCCCTGATGTGCGGGTAGAGGCGCTCCAAGCCCTTAAGGAATCTGCCCATGATCTCCTGAGAGAAAACCGACCTGCCTTTGAGCAGCAGGTGGAAGGCCGAGATGGCCACTAGATGGACTTTGATGGATGAGAGCGACAAGCCCTGAAGCTTGAGGTGCAGGAGGTAGTCTAGAATGAGCTGCAACGGGGAGCCCCTTATTCACCATCCAGCAGGTGAATCGCTTCCATTTGGCCAGGTAGGTCACGCTGGGGGAGGGCTTTCTACTGCCCAACAGGATTCACTGAACCTCTGACAAGCGCTTCCGTTTTCTTGTGTGTTTAGCCATGCAGCAGCCAAGACGTCAGATATAGTGCTGCCAGGTTTGGGTGAAGGAGACTGCCGTGGTTCTGGGATAACAGGTCCGCCCTGAGTGGCATCCGGAACGGGGTCGCCACCGAGAAGTCCAGCAGAGTGCTGAACTAGTGTTGGCGCAACTTTGTCGGCGCTATGAGGATGACCTTCTCCCTGTCCTGCTTGATCTTCATGACTCTGGGCAGCAATGGAACCAGAGGGAAGGCGCACATCAGAGCCCCCGACCATGGGAGCAGGAGGCCTCCGACCGGGATTCTCTGTCCCTGCCCTGGAACGAGCAGAAGACGTGGCATTTTCTGTTCTGCCTGGATGCGAGTAGGTCCACCTGGGGAGTTCCACACCTGTGGAAGATAGAACTGATCACCTCCAGGTGAAGGGATCACTTGCGGCGAGATGACAATATCCTGCCCAAGCATTCCTGGCCCCTGGGAGGTGAGCGGCCACAAGATGGATTGCTGCAGACAGAAATCCCAGAGCCGGAGTGCTTCCTGGAAGAGGGCAGACGAGGAGTATGCAGGCCCAAAGAGCGGAGGGTGGCCTGGGAGTCTTTAAGGCTGTGGAGCCTAGCACCAGTTAGCTCAGAGAAGAGCCCCGTTCCCTCGAAAGGGAGGTCCTGGAGGGTGGATTGCATCTCCTGGGACAGCCTCTTGGCATCTTTATTTTTGGGGGTGCCATTTGCCTGGCCCTGCCTGGCCCTTTCGTTGACAGTGGACACAACCAGGGACCCCACGGGAGGGTGAGTGTATACGTATTCAAACCCCTTAGTGGGGACATAGAACTTCTTTTCCGCCTTCTTAGATGTGGGCGGAATGGAAGATGAGATCTGCCACACTGACTTTAGGACCCCTGGGTGAACAGGCAATGCAACCCGGGCTGGGGCAGGGGAGGGAATGACATTGAAGAGGTCACTGGGCGCCTCGGCTAGCTCCTCAACCTCCAAGTTCAGGTTGGCCGCCACTCTTTTAGGTAGGGCTTGGTGCTCCCTGAAGTAATTGGGGGGGGGGGGGGGGGGGAAGAGGGGGAAGGTTCGGGTTTGCGAGGGCCCTGCCATCACCTCGTCCGGGGACAACGAGGATGACTGCACTGCTGGAGGTTGGGGAGTGTCCCCTTGCTGTGTCGGGGATTGCTCTGCGGCTGCTGGGGCCCACCGCGGGTCACTGCTTTGGATTTGGCCCCTTGCTCCAACAGTGGTGCCGGCTGTGCCAGGGGAAGCTTGTCTGATGTAGCCTGGGAGGAGCAGCGAGAGCACGGAGCTGGCATAACAGGCACCCACCACGGGTTCCAGTACTGCCACTGGGCAGGCCATTGCCCTTGACCCCATGCTGGTGCCGCAGGTGCCTTGGCAGGCTCCTGGCTGGGAGACAATTCGCCCTGTATAGGGGAAGGGCTGAACTGTCCCTCGGACCCGGACCACTTCCCTTCTGGTTACCAGGGCGGGGCCGTGGAAAACTGAGTCTGTCGGCGACCGGTATGGGGAGGGCGAGGGCTGGTGCCTGTCCCAAGAAGGTACCAGGGCCCCGGCAAACGGTGCCGCGACCAGAAACCATCTCATGTTGGAGGGGGCCGACGACTGGGAGATCTGCAAGGCGACCAGTGCCTTGGTGATCTCTGGCAGGAAGACTGTCGGTACTGAGAGTATGGGGATTAGCGTCGAGACTCCTGAGTTCCGTGTCTTGTAGGCGGAGACCGTGGTGTCAGAGATCTGCGCCTTCTGGCAGGAGTCCGGGGTTGCAGCCCCGGGGTCCTCGACCGTGGCGAAGGGGAACAATGCCTGCGGTCCAGGGACGTTCCACTGCCTTTAGGGGCGGTCCCATCACTGGCTTGGTCGTCTGAGCTGGCATCTTGGTAGGATCTGCCATGAGGAGGGCCGTTAATCGAATGTCCCACTCTTTTTGAGTTTGGGGACGAAAGTTTTTGCAGATCCGGTACTTTTCTTTTCTATGGGACTCCCCCAGGCACTTCAGACAACTCTCGTGAGAGTCGTTGATGGGCATCGACCAGCTGCACTCAGAACACGGCTTGAAACCAGGGGAGTGGGTATGCCCCACTCAAGGACTAAGTGCCAGCCGGGACTGTAACTACTAAACTACTACTAAAACACTTAACAGCTAACTAATCACTGACTAAATATCATAGGAGAACGATCTGAACAGTGAAGAACCGCTAATGCTCTTGCTAAGCAAGACCAGGCGCTCCAAACAACCGTTACATGCGGTAAGAAGCATGGCACTACAGAGGGCTCCACAGCCAGCCCAACAGATACTGCTAAGGCAAAAAGTCTCCGACAACTGTGCATATTGGGGGCGCACATACCTAGAATGGAATCGACATGAGCAAGCACTCGAAGAAGAAACTCAAGAATCATGTCAATGATTCACACTATTGCTGCTAGCAGAAGCTACGAACAGCAGCAGAGGCATACACTGGAGTTTATTCATGGGGGAAGAAGATCCAAAGCAAAGGCAGTCTCTATGCTAATTTAGCAGAAATTTATTCCCTAACTCTTCTCCTTAAAGCAACCAGGAGGCTCTGTGAGAGGGAAAGAGTATATGAGAAAATTACAGCAGCATAAGGGAAGAAGAAAGTACCACAAACATTGTTATTAGGGTGTACCTGTTTGCATAATTGAAAGAGTAACATCTAAAAGGTGTGCTTGAAACTCTGTATCTCCAAGGCCAACCATTATAGCATCCTTACACACTGTCAGATATGCCTAGACAAGAGAAGCAAAAATTTATCAACCCTAGAATATATTTAAGAGCAATATTTTAGTATTAGCTAAAAATAAAAAAAGCAGCAAATCAAGTTACAGAGTGGTAGCTGTGTTAGCCTGTATCAGCAAAAAGGACAAGGAGTACTTGTGGCACCTTAGAGACTAACACATTTATTTGGGTTTTAGCCCACGAAAGCTTATGCCCAAATAAATTTGTTAGTCTCTAAAGTGCCACAAGTACTCCTCGTTCTTTTTACAAATCAAGTTAGAAATTTTTAAAAACATTTGTATTTTATATTTTTCAGACTGAGGCCAGGTCAACACTATAAACTTACATCGGTATAACCATATTGCTCAAGGGTGTGAAAAATCCACACTCCTGAGCAATGCAGTTATGTCCACGTAACTCCGTGTTGAGAGCACTATGTCGACGGGAGGGCTTCTCCTGTTAACATAGCTAACAGCTCTCACGGAGGTGGATTAACTATGCTGATGAAAGAAGCATTTTAAGTGTAGACCCATCCTGAGTAAATACAAAGAAAAAAATGTAATCTGAAATATAACATTACAGTATTGCAGCTTTTTGGTGAGAGAGCATATATAGGAGCGGAAGCTTAACATTTAATAATTAGAGAGAGAGAGAGTGCTAAAACAGATGCTAAAGACTGTAAAAGTTTTACAGTAGCACAAAGTGCATGTATTTCCCAAGTCTTTCTTTTGTCTCTCTCATAGTCCAGAAACAGTAGTCAGATTTACATTAAAAACCCTACTGTTCCTCTGTCAGCTTTTTCACTAGGAGAATATCCCATAATATCTCAGAAGAGTTGTTCAGAAGAGTAACAAAGCCTGCATCCACTTACCGATGTTGCTTAGGCACACCCTGATGCTCTCATAAGGTGAAGGTGTAATTTTGTATTATGGAATGGATAAATTTGGGATACCCGAAGTCATGACCAATTGGCTCCACTGGTAATTTCACTTTTTTAAAACCCCTATTATGAGATAAAAGGTTACTAGCCTATTCTGTATCTGTTGTTGTTGTTAAGGTTGTATTGCACATGTTCATTCCACTTCAGAGTGTGTGCACCCAGTGCACTGTTTTCAGAGACTTTTCCCTCTGCTGCAGAGCTGCCCCCTGATCCCCCAGTTCCTTCTTACTGGACGGACTCCAATGTAGAGGGGAAGGAGGGTGGGTCATGGAATGGACATGTGTGAAACAACTCAAAGAACAGTTACAGAACAAGTTAGTAACCATTTCTTCTTTGAGTGATAGCACATTCATTCCACTTCAGGTCAATCACAAGCAGTTTGATCTGGAGGTCAGATTGGAGTCTACCAGAATAATGATTGAAGGACCACACGATCCAAATCTGGTATCATCTGTAGACTGTTGGGAGATAGCATGAGAGGCAAATGCGACGTGGCTGAATGTGCAATCATCCTATTTGGTGGAGTTACAGTAACCATGTCATAGCACAAATGGATACAGGAAGGAATCCAGGACAAGATTCTTTGAGAACAAGCCAGAAGGTCCTTCATTCTGTTTGCAATTGCCACGAACAACTGAGAGGATGATCTAACAGTTTAGTTCTGTCCAAGTAAAACATTAACACCCTCCCCCTCGTGAACATGTTGGTGAAGTTGGTAAATATATTGCCTGATTGATGTATACAGAGGGTCAGACACCAGAACCCTTAATTCACCCACTCTCCTGGCTGAGGTGACTGCCACAGGAGCCTCTCTACTTGGAGATATAACCTGTTCAAGTACTTCAAAAACCTGAGCAACATGGGGTTGGAGAAAAGTGATTGATCAATTGGAGGGTGGAAAGCCAAGATAGCTGCTAGGTGAACCCTAGTGGAATTAATGACAAGACCTTGCTGTTTCATTTATAAAAAATAGTCTAGCACATGTTGTATCGGAGCTTGGACTGAGGGAATGCCTTCCTGCTGGGACTAGACGTGAACCTCTTCCACTTCACCAGGCAAGTATACCTATTAGAAGATTTTCTATTATTTAAAAGGATGTTTTGTACCTCCTTTGAACATATTTTCTCCTGAGGTGTTAACTATGGATCATCCAGGCTGTGATGTGAAGGGCCTCCCCGTTATGATGGAGGTGGTGACCATGGTCTGTAGGCCAAGGCCCTTCTGCAGTAAGAAGCAGCAGCCATAGTAGGACAGCAGCAGCTATGAGCTAAGAAGCTGGGAGTCACATCCCATCTAAACTGCACCAAAACAATATAATATTGGGTTGTTAAGAAGCATTTCTGCCCTAATAGCACAAATAGTGACCAGACAGACAAATCTTAAGATGTGTAAAGAAAACTTTGGAAGATAACTCTCTGTCTGGCAAAACCACTTAGCAGTTTCAGTTGAAAAGATACCATTTATTGCTTTTGTCTGTTTTTAAATTTGTAATACTTCCATTTGTTTACCTATAGTTATCACTGTGTGTTCTTTAATTTACATTTTGACAAAAACAAATGAACTCTTAGGTAGTGGGCTAGGATTGGTGAAAAATACTGTTTTGTAGTACTTCAGTTTAAAATGATTGGTTAAGGGATAGCTAAGTAGGACCCAAGTTTTAACTATATAAACTGGGGGCCAACAGGAAGTTATTTGGAACCAAACTCCAGAACACAGCCCAAGGTCAGAGCTTCCAAAACCATCACACCCTGCTGACCACACCATTCAGAAGCTGGAGCCCCAGATGACCTGATCCTGACTGGCCATCAAGAAAAGTTTGTCAGCCTTGTTGGGAGTGGTGAGCATTGTATGCTTAGCATATGTATTCTGTTAACCTATATTTATTAACAATTGATCAAGGATATTACTGTGTAAGGCTCTTTCACTGGTAAAAGGTCCCACAAACCCGCAGAAGGTTACGCCCTTATGCCCCGAACAGGAAAGAGTGGGGTGCCTAAATTAACAGGATTACTCCTTGAGCCCATGGTAGGGTAAAGGTGGAGTGCCCTAGATTGTGTGGGTAACAGGTCCTGTGAGATCTGGAACCACTGGCAATGTCAACTGATCCCTGGTTGAGAGGTTCAGCAGAATGAATATTGGTAAGGCCACACTGGTGCTACGAGTATCACTCGAGCATGATCCTGCTTGATTTTTACCACTATTCTGTGTAGTAGTTGAACTAGAGGGAACGTGTACATGTGCTTGCCTGTCCAGGTAACATGAAGGCGCACAAGGGATCCTGGACTGTGACCTGCTCATGAAAAAAAAAGAAGATACTTCCTGCTGATTTTGGTTGCAAACAGGTCCGTGTGGGGAATCCCCCACAATTGGGATATGAACCTTGCTATATTTGGGCAAAGAGATCACTGATGGTGACTGGTGAAGACCTGCTCATCTGATCTGCCAGACTGTTCTGGACATCTTGGAAGGTAGGAGGCTTCAAGATGGATTGAACTGGTGATACAAGAGTCTCACAGCATCATTGCCACTTGGAATAGCTGGGTTGATCTGCCCCCTCTCTGTCTATTCACATAGAACATGGCCACTGTATTGTCTATGAGTACTAGTAAATTCCATCCCATGATATGGGGGAGGAACATGTGACATGCTCGTCAAATGGCTCTCAATTCTCTTACATTTATATGTAGAGCTAAGTCCTGGCAACCCCATAGCCCTTGATTCTACAGGGATCCCAGGTGAGCCTCCCAACCCAGGGTGGAAGTGTCTGTAACCAGAGTTAAAGTAACTTGCAAGGAGCAAATGGTACTCCCATAAACACAGTGGATGGGTCTGTCTACCATCCCAAAGTGGCTAAGGACACATACAGGAATCTAAATCAGCATGTCCAGAGGATAACAGACTGGGGGGGTACACAGAGATCAGCTATCCCTGCAGCTTCCTCAGATGCAGCCTAGCATGCCAAACCATGCAAGTACATGAGGCCATATGCCCCAGAAGACTGAGGAAATTCCGTATTGTTGTGGTAGGATGGGCCTTCAGGTCCAAAGAAATATTTAGCATCATCTGGAACCTGGACTATGGGAGGAATGTCTCGGCTTCCATACAATCAAGATCACTCCTATAAACTCTAATCTTCATACAGGTGATAAGATTGCTTTTTCCTCGTTCATAAGCAACCTTAGAGAGCCATAGGTGGATTGGATCATGGTCACACTGGACACCACCTGGCTCCTGGATCAGCCTCTCACTAATCAGTTATCCAGCTTTGAAAACACTTGAACTCCTGATTTTCTCAGAAATGCCACCATGCACTTTGTGAACACAACATGTGGGGCTACAGACCGGCCAAATGGTAGGACTGCAAACTGGTAGTGAGATCGGTTGACCATAAATCTGAGGAATTTCCTGTGGCTTTGGTGTCTCGACACAAGGAAATAAGCATCCTTTAAGTCGAGGGTAGCATACCAGTCACCAGGGAGGATAAAGGAAGCAAGAATGCCATGTGAAACTTTATTTTCTTTAGTTATTTGTTGAGCGGTCGCTGGTGTAGTGTGGGTCTGAGACCTCCTTTTGCTCTTAGGATTTGGAAATAGCCAGAATAAAACCCTTCCTTCTGTGTAATGGAGGAATTTCCTCTTTGGCTCCCAACAGAATAAGAGATTGTACCTCCCAAAGGAGAACTTTCTTGTGAGAGAGGTCCCTGAAAAGGGATGGGAAAGGAAGCGGGTTGCAATAAATTGAAGGGTATATCCCAATTCTACCATGCTTAAGACCCACTCGTCTGAAGTGATGCAGGTCCAAGCAATTAGGTAGTAGGATAGCCTGTGGGAAAACATCATGGTAGGAGAAGTTGGCAAACTGGAAACTAGCAAGCTGTCCTCAGCAAGCATGTGGCTGTCATTCTGGCTGCCCTGTCTTCTGTGTCCAATGCCGCCTGAAGGGCTGTTTTGGATATGACTTGGCCCACAGTAACAATGGCCTGGAATTGTGTGTCTTTTTCCTCTGGGAGCTCAGATGTGACCTGGGCAAGTTTCCCATTGTTGTCATAGTCGTATTTGGCCAGTAGTGCTGAATAATTGGCCACTCGAAACCAAAGGGTGCCAGAGGAATATACTTTGCATCCGAACAAGTCAAGTCTTTTGTGTTCTTTGTCATGGGGAGTAACCTTGAATTATGGCTGTTTCTTACGGTGATTTACTTCCTCGACAACTAGGGAGTTGGGAGGCTGGAACACAAATAGAAAGTCCGTTGCCTTGGATGGTACATAATATTTTCTATCCACTCTTTTGCAGGTGAGTGGAATAGAAGCAAGTGTCTGCCAGACTGTCTCCATAGGATCCAAGATGGCCTCGTTGATGGGAAGGGCAATCTTGGAGGTAGATGCGGGTTGCAATATTTGTATCAGCTTGTGCTGGTTTGTCTTTACCACCTTGAGCGGGATGTCATAGCTTTGCACAACTCTCTTGAACGGCTCTTGAAACTGTTTAAAGTCATCCGCCGAGGTTGGCAGTGGGGGCATAATCGCCTCATCTGGGGAGGAAGATGAATTGCGTACAGGAGATGTGACATGGTCTGTGCCCGTCTCTGTGTCCTCTCCCCCTTCCTGTGTCTCCCAGAGCTGTGGTGTGGGAGACGCTGGGTTAGAACGCAGTTCACATCTATGTGCTGTGGACGGTCTAGAATGCTGACCCCTATATGAGCGCCAAGGTTCCCAATGCACCCACTGCAGTGAGAAAGCCACAGGAGGGTACATCCATGGGGGTCTGCACCATGGTTGGTTCATATCTGGTGTCTTGGACCCATGTGGCTCCCCGTTGGTCGGTGGGCCTTAGGTGAGGAGTGACATGGATATAGGGGGTATTGTCCCTGCAAATCCTCCTCCTCATCATTGGAGAACCGTGCCATGTCTTGTGGGCTGTGATCTCCTCTGGAGCCTGTGGGGGAGCCCTTGGCACTGAGTACTGGTGAATGTGGTGCTGATGAGATTTCTAAGTCTCTCTGATGCAGCAGAGACTGTCGGTGCCGATTTCTGAGTAGTCGGTGCCGGGGGTGCTTTCCCTTTCGTTGATGGAGTCGGTGCTGACCAGTGTTGTTTGGCCGGTGCCATCAGGGCCAATTTTGTGGTGTCTACTGGTGCCAACTGAGTTGTCAGTGCTGGGAGTGGAGGCATGGTGCCTGAGACACTCGATGCCAAGTCCTATACCGGTGAGCTCGGTGCCATAGAGGAGGCACGTTTTTGTCAGTGCCTTGACTCCGTTTCTTTCACTCTGACCTCGGCGGTGCCAGAGGTGCCTGGAACGTCATAGGTGCTCACCCAAGAGTAAGATGGCATCGGGGGTAGCAACCTTGCAGGAGACTGCCTCTGTTTCTGCGGACCTCTCTGCGCAGATGTCTGAGCCCTCTTTTTTTGGTTTTTCAGAGGGTAGGTCTCCTTTCCCATCTTAAGGTTTGCCTGGAGCGGCTATTTGCTTGTCTGCCTCAGGCTGGAGGGACTTCTCCATCAAGATCATTTTAAGCCGGAAATCCCTGTCCCGTCAGGCTCTGGCTTTCAGGTTGCTGCAGTGGGGGCATTTCTGATGAATATGCGCCTCACCCAGGCAGGGTAAGCATAAAGAGTGTCCATCTGAAATGGGCATGGCATCGCGGCGCATCGGAGACCCAGGCATTTTAACTATTAACCGTTCCCTTAAGGGGGAGTTGTCTAACGAATTAACAAGACTCCCCTCCCCCCCCAAACACTAACTATCTCTCTAACAACTTATCTAAATATGTATCTAAAAGCTATTTCTTAACGGTTTTAGGGAGAAGTGCTAAGACTGCCCCTTTGCTCCGTCTTCAGCCGAGAACAGTTGAGAAGAAACTGGAGGGCTCAGGTCATGTGCATGCTTCAAACAGCACCAACGGCACCGCGAGATGCCTACTACCCACGCAGACACTGCTACAATTAATCTCCAATAGACGGTGCCGGGACGCTCTGCCACCTAAAAGTGGAGCATCCACAGGGACACTACTCAAAGAAGAACTAATGTTGCCCGAAGCAAGGTCCTGGACACCATTTTCCACTCGTCCACCAAAGCCAGAAAATTTGTCTTGCCTCCTCTGGCAACTTGTTCATAAAGTTTAAAACATTGTCCTAGAGGGAAAAAAGCATAACATCCCAGCAAAGCTTGCTGATTAGCGATCCGGAGCTGTAGTCCAGCTGCTGAATAAAGTTCCTTCCAAAAAAGATCAACAAGCTTCTTCACATCTTTTGCTTCTGAGGTAGATGCTTGCTGACCCTGCACTCTCCCTCATTGTTAACTGAGCCCACCAAAGACCCTGAGAGCAGGGGGGTGTAAAAACATTAAAATCCCTGAAAAGGAACATAATATCTCCACTCAATTATTTTCAGTATAGGCAGTAGGGAAGAAGTTTGCCACAGAACTTCATTGGGCTCCATTTTAGACTGATTTGTTGGAAGCACCACTTGAGAGGGTCCCACAGATCCCAAAGTAATAACTTATCTGTGAGACCTCTTGAGACACTTACATCTGAATATCTATGGAAGAAGCCACATTCTGTAGAAGGTCCTGGTGGACTCTATAATCATCCGGTGGAGGTGAGGAGTCCCCCAACACAACTACATCATCTGGCGATGAGAAGCAGAAAGCCAAGCCTGGCTGAGATGCAATCTCCTCCAATTCTTGCAAGGGGGGATTCATCTGAGCAGATTACTCTTGTTTGGCACCGAGCCCAGTACTGGGAATGGCTTCTTGCAGTAGGATCGTGACACCTACTCGAGAACATAGAGAGAAGAGGATGCAAAGATCATCTGGAGGCAGGAGAAAACCTGCAACGGTTCCAATACGGCCACTGATATGGTCCCGGACCACAATTTCTTCCTGACCAAAGGTCTCTACCAGCTGGTCAATGTGGAGCTTCCACTGGATACCAGGGTGGAAACTCCTCAGAGAAGAGTGATGGCTAATGTGACAAAGCTATGACACAAGAGCCCACTTCTGACACCGACAATGAACCAGAATCATCTGACCAAGGAGGTGTGGTTCTTGTCAGTGCCAGAAGTCTGGGGAAAACAGCATTGGTGAAATCATTGTCATTTACCTCTCCATGGCACTGTACAAGGAGGTACTACAGTATCTGGAGGTGCCCATGGTACTGGGCGCTGAACTCCAGTAGCTGGCAAATCCTAACAAGTGACTATCAGTACTGGGCATGAAGATTATTGAATCACCAGCAAAGCCAGTACTGAGAAGCTCGCAGATCACATGGCTCAGGTGTTGCTGGCCCCAGGATAGACTCCTGCTGCTGTTGAGCCAACGAAGACTGCACCATTGAACTAGATGGTGCAGCCACAAAGGTCGGTCTCAACAGGGCCAATACCGGGGTAAGAGTCAATGAATCACTCTGAGGCACTACGTGTGCCAGGAAGTGTGTCTCAACCGAGTGCACTCTATTTGCTTTTCCTGCATTCTTCCTGGATTTTGGTGCCAGGGACCTCAATCTCCTGCTTCTTCAGTACCAGATAAGGAGTTCAGTGTTGAGACTCTGCCAAGACAGGACGAATACTCCTAACTGAAGCAGATGTGCTTGCTACACACTCCAAATCGGGAGGCTCTGAGGGTGGACAAAGGGCTGCCTCTATCAGAAGGTGTTTTAGTCTGACCTCCCTGTCTTTTTTTAGTTCTGGGCTTAAACGCTCTGCAGATTTAGCACCTGTCTCTGACATGACTTGCTCCTAGGTACCTCAGTCACCTGAAGTGCGGGTCACTAACTGGCATAGGCTTCGTCCAAGCATCTCAGGACTTGAAGCCAAGGGATGCCCCGGCACCAGTACCCAAAAGGCAGGAACTGCAGAGTAAAAAAACGTATCCTACTACTCAAATTACAACTATTAATGAGTACCAACTATATACAACGCTAAGAATAAGGGAAAACATGCAATAGCAAGGAAGCACACTCCAATAGCCGTTGGGGCAGTAAGAAGGAACTGAGGGAGGTCTGGGGCAGCTCTGCCCTTTATACCATCACACAGCATGAGGCAGAGGGCACATGTGCTGCCCGGATGGGTACTGCTGAGGAAAAATCTCCAACAACAGTGCACACATACTGAAGTGGAATGGACATGTGCTATCACTTGAAGAAGAATGAGATTTTAAATCCTTGACCAAATTCTTGTGCTCTGGAACATTCTTATTAAATATGGATAAAAATCCTTTTCATAGTATTCTCCCACTAGCAGTCATCAACATCTTTGTAGGTATAAATACTGTTTACCACTTAGCTTTTTTATATATTTTTTTCCATACAAACATGAATGAATATATTCCTTTACAAAAAGTATCCCATTTAATAGATGGTGAAACAGAGATTGAGAGGAAGGATGGTTCAGTGGTTAGCACATTAGCCTCAGACTTTGGAGACCCAGGTTCAAATCCCTTCTCTTCCACAGACTTCCTCTAGGAAAGTGGGCAAGTCTGTCACAATACCCCTATGAGGAAGTGTGAGGATAAATATATTAAAGATGGTGAGGCACTCAGGTACTGTAGTAATGGGGGCCACATACCTAAGATGTGTATTCCTGCACAGTTGTGGTGCTTGACAGTATGTTGCTGCTACATTTAAACAAGGGAATGCAGTTTAAAAAAAAAAAAAAAGCTATAAAATAGGGTATGACATAATAAAGTACCCATCATTCAAGCAGCTACAGCACTGGACTGAGATGTATGAGATCTGGGTTTTGCAATACTTCCCTACCTCACAAGGTCATTATGCACAGATAGTTTGGTGATGAGTGCCACAGAAAATCCAACAAATAAAGCATGAAATTTCCATGAACCCAATCCTCCCTCTCAGCTATACAGGGCACACAACTCCATAGCCAGATAAAGGGTTATAGAAATGTAGAAATATAGGTCTAGAAGGAACCTCGAAAGGCCATCTAGTCCATCCATGCTAAGGCAGGACCAAGCATACCTAGACCATCCACAACAGGTGCATATCTAACTTGTTCTTAGTCTCTAGTGATGGGGATTCCTCAACCTTCCTTGCAAACCTGTTGCAGAGCTTAACTACCCTTATAGTTAGAAAGCTTTTCCTAATATCTAACCTAGATCTCCCTTGCCACAGATTAAGCATATTACTACTTCTCATACCTTCAGGGGACATGGAAAACAATAGTTCAGAGTCCTCTTTATAACAGACCCTAACATATTTCCTCCTGTGGGAATTCTGCACTACTGCGCACGCCTAGAATTCATGTGCCAAGCAAAAAAAAAAATTTAGCAGAAAGTAATTTCTGCTGGAAAGTTGCTGCAGTTATGCTTTTTGCTCATTGGGGCCGCTGTAGCGCTAGAACAGAGCAGCTGCTCCTGGGACAGCCCCAACTGCCAACAGGGAAGAGAAGACAGCGCCCTGCCGGTGCGGTCTGGTCAAGAGACAGGGGATATGGGGGGACAGACAGTGTAAGGCACATGGGGCTGCTAGGGAGTCCCATTCTTAAGGGCTATTGGGGGAGGATAGACTGGGACAGGGGCAGAATGGGAGTGGAGGTGCAGGGCCACATGGGAACAGGGAGAAGGGGGTGCAGCGCCACATGGGGATGGGGGGAGGGAGCTGGCTGAGTAGGGGTGCAGAGCCACATGGGGGAAGGGCAATGACTGAGTGGGTGCACAGGGACACATGGGGAGTGGCGTTGGGATGGGAGAGGGGGTGCAGGGACACATGGGGACAGGGGCAGATGTGCCCAACTGAATGGGAGAGGCTAGGGATCAGCCAGTATCTGCATGAGGGAGGCTCCCTAACAATCCCTCCCCACCCACCTTCCATATTTCTCCCACCCACACCCAACAACCCTCCAAGTTCACACCCAGGCTCCTTCCCAGCAATTACTTCCCTCTCCTTCAGCTCCTCCGTTACCCCGGACTCCTCCAAGCCTTTGCACTGGTTCTGAGTGGTGTGGGAAATATGGTTCTATATTGTAGTTTAAATGAATTATTACTCAGAGTTCTATATTATGCCTAGTAAGGAATCTATTTGTCAAAAAACATTTCCTGAATCTTTTTCATTGTCTGCATTGTTACAGACATACTTATTGACAGGTATTTTGAAATAAATTACCAAAATAATTGAAACCGTTGTGATTATGTTGTACTATTTTGACAAATAAAATATGCAGAATTTTAAAATATTGTGCACAGAAGTTTTAATTTTTTGGCGCAGAATTCCTCCAGGAGTAACATATTTCAAGACTTATCAAGTCCTCCGCCCCTGAGTATTTTTTCCCCTCAAAGGTCAGATTGTCAAAATCTTTTATCATTTTTGTTGCTCTCCTTTGGACTTTCTCCAATTTGTCCATATCCTTCCTAAAGCGAGGCACCCAGAATTGTACACAGTACTCCAGCTGAGGCCTCACCAGTGATGAGTAAAGAGGGATAATTAACTCCTGTGGTAATAAATTACACTCCTGTTAATAAACCCTCAGAATATTAGTCTTTTTCACAACTGTATCACATTGTTGACTCATATTCAATTTGTGTTCCACTATACCCCCCCAGATCATTTGCAGCAGGATTACTGCCTACCCAGTTATTTCTCATCTTGTAGTTATGCATTTGATTTCTCCTTCTCAAGTGTATGGTTGATGTACACACTGTTTGGAAGTTGACGTAGGCGCCAAACTTGAAATACTGCTATGGCACTGACTAGTGGGATGCAATTACTGTACCTAAACCATAAAAATCATATCAATAAAGCATTTAAAAACAATTGTAAAAATGGATACTACTCTCAATTCCATTTGAAGTAATTATAAAGAAACCTCTAACCTGGATGATTAGCTGAGAAACTTCAATGTGCTGCTCTAGAACATTCTCCTCCTGTTCATGCATTAGAATAAAAGGTAGAACATGACTTTCTATCCAAGCACCTGTCTCCTTCAAATGTGAAAGGTAAACTTTTCCTTCCGAAGAAAACTGTGCAAGAAAAACAAACAATAATAAAAACAGAGCTTGATAATTGTTTTTTTCCCCCACGAATACCTCCTTAAAAAACAATACCTTGTGCTGAAGATGAATGCTTAATCTGCAGTAGAGGGTGAAGGCTCTTATGACAGTTGCTTGATTGAAGCTATGAGACCCTGCACCAGTTGCTTTCATAATCGAGCCAAGAATCTCCTGCAATATTATAACTTACAGTTATATTTAAAAACAAAATATATTTTCAGGAAGTCCTGCTCTGCACTTTGCTTTTGCTTAAAGACTAAAATTCAAATTCAAATATATTTTTTGAGTGCCCAACTTTACACTTCAAAGGGGCTTGATTTAAAAAAAAAAAAATGCTCTGCACCTATCTTCTAGAAGTCAGGCTCCTTTAAGATGTCTCAAATTGTACAAGTTTGAGGCACCTACAAAAAAAACAAGATTTTCAAAAATGTCTGGGACTAAGTCTTGTAGTCCTATAATTTATTTCTATTCATGATCTAAACTGCTAGTTATTCACAAAGTTCAGAGGTATGCAAGTTTTAAATTACAATATTTACGTTTGATACAGATAAATTGGTACAGCTAACCCAGCCCACAAATAGTCCACACAATCATTACATTTTGATGGCCAGTGTTTCTCTCTTTTTGTAAGGTTGGAAAGAAGGCTAATTACTTAGAGTAACTATGTTTTGAGATTCTGGTACACCTTTACCCCGATGTAACGCGACCCGGTATAACACGAATTCGGATATAACGCGGTAAAGCAGCGCTCCAGGGGGCCGGGGCTGCGCGCTCCGGCGGATCAAATCGAGTTCGATATAACATGGTTTCACTTATAACGCGGTAAGATTTTTTGGCTCCCGAGGACAGTGTTATATCGAGGTAGAGGTGTAGTATTATCTTCTATTGCTACCCTTAGCTATACATCTTCAAGGGTATTACTGTCTTGTGCTTTGACACAACGTCTGGAATGAGATTGTTAGTCACAGTTGTTAAAGCATCAAATTATGCAGAAGACAGTTTGGTCAAGTTCAGGCAGTACACTTTCAGAAAGGAAGAGACTATTAAACACTATGGATAGTTTTTTGATCACTCTTTTCATTAAAGTATTTCATCAGTTCATAAGATCATCATGAGTATAATGGCAGAAGATCCAAAGGAAGGAGGAGTGGTGGATCTTACTGAGATTTTTGAAGAAAAATGTAAAATCTAAATTTCAGTAGTGGTACTGAGACACATTAAATAGTGCTTTACATTCAATATTCTGCAAATATTACCTTTGCAGCTCCAAGTACTTTCAAAAGCTGGTTCAATTTCTTTTTGGGGACAGATAGCAGGCAATCCCGATTCATGGAATGAGTCAATAAATATTCTAGATAATCAAGTGCTAATTCTGGTTTTGACTGGTATGTTACTTGGATACGTACTCGCCGCTCAGATGCTGTATTGCTCTAAGTGTGGAGGAGAGAAGAAGCCCATGAATCAATGAGACATAAAAGATACTACAATAAACTTTATAGTAATTACTTATCCTCCAGATTAAAGGACTAATAGAATCAGATTATATAATGCAACATAGCAGTAGAATTCAGTGTTTTCTTTGCAAACCTTTCTTGGTGTCATCTCATCAGACATCCAATCACAGATTAACTCCATAATGTGTCCCACTTGTCCCCAGCGACACAAGCAGTCTATCAGGGTGGAGTATTTATTTTCATCAGCTCCCTTCTCAAGATTCCTCAATTTAGAGATCACACCACAGCTGAAAACAATTTCAGATATAGCAGCTGTTTTTATTCATTAGCGCAGCAATGACTCAGACATAAAATGAACTGATATGATATCTGAAATATTAACAAAACAGTTTATAGGCCTATTGGCCCCTACAGATTTTACTAAGTTATCAATTTTCCTGAATGGATAAATTTGTCTGAATTGATATGCGATTCATTGAGGGTATTTTCATGTATACCAAATAAAAAAATAAAATTAAAGTTGAACAACAGAGACAACCCCGCACTCCCGCTCAATTTTGACATTAAGGAAATAGTACCTGAATGTAGGAATAGCAGAAGCTGGCATGAAAGATGCCAGAATAACTAATGGAATCATGCAACGATCATCCTAGGATTTAAAAAAAAAAAAAAAAATTATAAAAAAAGACTGAACCCATCTGACTAATAGACAAGAATCTAAGCACCTTTTTTCGAGGAGTGGATTCTGTCACTGAAGAATTTTCATATCCATTAGAGAACCACCAGAAACAGCATTGAAAATAAATGCATAACTGTACTTAGAGTAGATTGTCAGATTCATATACTTGGGAGTGCATGTGTTCTTGGTGGCCATATACATATTCTGCTAGTAGAAGCAAACATTTACTTTAAGTTAATATGAAGATGCATGGCAATGACTCCATCCAATTCCTTTCCACTTAAATAAAGTATTAGAAATGGAATCCAAAGAAACGGGTATACACAGGGTGAGGAGTGTGGCTTTATAGTGGCAATTTATTCATACTAGATAACCTTTGTTCTCTAACCATTTTTACCAGAGATCCCTAATGTTGGAAGATTAACTATCAGTCATCCCTCAAAGAAGTGGGTCTGAGAACTAGTTAAAAGACCGGGATTACTTTCGAAAATCACGCATGGAACCTGGATTCAAAGCCAATGGTAATGTTGCCTTAAATGTAGGGATTAAACATCAAGTAGCAGCCTGCAATATCCTTGTTTAGATAGGGTTGTGCAGCACTTAGCACAACAGGGCCCTCATTGGAGTCCCTAGGTGTCACTGAAATAAATAAATAAATAAATATATATATAAATGACTTAGAAGTTACTTTGGATCTAGCGGCATGCATCCTAAAACCAGGCAGAGATGCTTTCAAGATCTTACCAGTTTTATGTCAAAATCTTCTCCGTTTAAATAGTGTTTGAAGAGGTAGTGTCTCCTCTGGACTTAGCTCCATGAAATACAACATAGAAAAATGTATGTATAGGTTTAGTCCCATCTGGATAACAAGTGAGAGCGTCTTTTTTTTTTTTTACGGTAATATTCACAGAAAAAGAAGAGTTTTGATTTTCTGGCAGAAAAGAGCCTCTTGCCCGAGTCCCTGTTCTTCTTGAAACTAAGCCTCTGTTCAGACCTCTTTTCAGATCCATGCTGCTTCATCAGTACCAGAAAGCATATTAACATCTAGGTCAGAGAGCCTGCCAAAGCTGAAAAACTTGTCTGAGTTTGGCTCAAAGCCAGTTCTGATTAAGAGAGAAGGTTACTCACCCTGTGCAGTAACTGTGGTTCTTCGAGATGTGTCTTCCTATGGATGTCCCACTCTAGGTATGCTTGAGCCCCCCGTGCTTCAAATTGGAGATTTTAGGTAGCCGTGTCCATTCAGCCTGCACATGTGCCCTCTTCATCTCGTGCCCTGCACCAGGGCTATATAGTGCTGTGCGGGAAAAATGCCCTCAGTTCTTTCTCTACTGCAGAGCTCATTGGAAAGAACTTTGAAGCAGAGGAGTAAGGCAGGCAGTGGAACACCCATAGGGACACATCTAGAAGAACCACAATTACTGCACAGGGTGAGTAACCTTTTTTTCGAGTAGTGTCCCTATGGGTGACCCCTAAGGGAGGGTTGGGGCTTCAGAGTCGAGTCTAGAATTGAAAAGCTTTCTGGAAGCTTTTTGAGAGGAATCCAGGTATTTTCTCTTGGAAGTTGCGGGGGAGTGTTGTGCCAAGGAAGTTGATGGAGATAGCCTCATCAAGGACTGTTGGACAGTGGGGATCCTGGGGCTAGGGTCGGAAGCTGGTTGGAGCAAACTCTCCATCATAAGCAGACTCGGTTTTAGTTCAGTTTTCTGGCCCCTGACCTTAATTTCAGGCAGAAATTATACTTTTGAGGGACGTGTGACTCCGGTTATGTCTGTCACTGACCGGGATAGCCTCTTGGCAGGAAAGGTAACATTTAAACCCAGGGGAGCTGGGCATACCCTTTCCAGGTTCCACTTCCCCAGATGGAAGAAACAAGAAAAAACAACTATGGATGGGGAATAGTTCACTATTCTAATAAGAATGTTTTTTTAAACTCAAAAAAGAAAAAAGGGAGTACACGAACTAACAGAAACTCCAGTAACTATCTTGAACGAGAGAAAAAAAATATGAGTGAAGTAATCTCAATTCAGATGCTGCCGAGGCTCCATCTTGGGCCAAGGCGTCTGAGAATGAACTGAGAGGGTGGTTCACCTGCGCAATGCTATATAGCACTGGTGCATGGCACAAGATGAGAAGAGCGCATGAGTAGGCCAAACGGGCACTGCTACCTAAAATCTCCGATGTGAGGTACAGAGGGCAAAAATGTTCCAAGAGTGGAGCGCTCTTAGGGACACTACTCAAAGAAGAAAGGATGATTCTTCCACTAAGGAAGCTTTCAGATGGCTTTCCAGTCCTGGAGAGCTCTCAGAGCAAAATCCGCATAAATAAGAGAAACCTTCGTTGGATGATCCTTCCAAAGACATCACAGGCAGCACATGTACTATCAGTAACAAACAGAGCTTGGCATCTATTATGAGGAATACCGCAGGACTAGGTGAACAGATCAACTGGACCAACACTATGAAGATTAATGAAATTAACTGAACCAAACATGTCAAAGCCTAACAATGACCAAGTGCATCAAGAGAATGCTCACCACAGGGCAGAATTAAGATAGCAAAAACAAGTGCAAGGAAGGGAAGACGACTCTGGTGTTTCTAAGTTGTCTGCTCAAGTAGTGAAAGAGGAACTGGGGTAGTGATTATTCAGAATGGTGGGGGGAAACTCCTCATATGACTTAACACTGAATATTTTGTTCTGCAGGGGAGCCTCAAGAGCCATTGCTTTTCGCTACTTCCTACCACGGTGCCAAAACACCAAGAGCACATGCACTCCCAGCAATAGAGATCTAGGATGATAAACAAAGGAGAACAAATAGTTATATATTTGTTTCTGTTTCAATACTTAAAATTATAAGGGCTCATCTGCCAGACTCTGTGAAATTATAGAGCACTCTCTCTTGTTTAGGAAATTCCAAGGACCTCACTCCAGCCACTTTTTAGTTCATGGCATCATCCAGACACCATATGAAAACACAACTGTGGAAAGACAGACAAGGGACATGCGCACATATGCCATGCAAGCACTAGAATTGAAAATAATTTAAAAAATAAATAAATACAGGTTTCTAGGAAGTCATTCATCTGTATTTTTAATTTGCCACAATTTTTAACCTATGATATTAAAGTTTACCTTAAAAACTTTAAAATATTCTGGTAGTACAGAGGCAAACTTTCTGATTGTGTAACCTTTGGCTTCTTCATTGTGATCAAGTGCTTTGTGAATACTTCTCCAGAGAATTACAGTAATCTCCAGTAAACTTGCCATGGAAGCCACATCGTTTATTGACAACACATTATTTAGCATCTGAAATGCAAACATTTGGGGATTAAAATAGCTAACACTGTATAATATGAATGCAGGTTAAAATTATGTGTCAAAAATTGAAAATCTTTTTCTGAACTCTTCATTTAACAAAGGAGCTATGTTTACTGTAGGGGGATGTGAATGCCACAATTCAGACTTAATCTCTGCATAAATACAGTCATTTTGATAGATCCATATTTGAATAAATACAATTACAAAATCATTTCTACCATTGTATACTTAGAATAACCATCAGCATGAGACAAGCACCCATTTTAAGTATTCCTGGAATTCCTCCCAGTTTACTCCTGCTACTCGTCCTACTTGCCACTCTCTCACATCACAGTAGTGGCCTCATAGCCACTTTTTCCTGTCTTCCTATCCCTAGAGATCCCCATTTGTTCCCCCTTATGGTCTTCCTCTTTCATGTTCACTTTCCTGTCTGTCACAACACAAGTGCTATTTAAAAAAGTTGTTAGTGCTCAGCATAAAGTGAAAGCCTTATTTTACTTACACTTATATTCTCCTTTTCACTTTCTTCATCATCTTGATTTTCTTTTATTGCCCTCTGTACGCAGGCATTCAAGCAGCGCCGAATAGTGAGCATGAATTTAGCTAAATTTTAAAAGTAGATAATTTAGACAACCATGCCACTTAAGAACCCTTTATCAGCAACAGATATTACAGGTAATTATAAACATTATTTGGGGAAGTGGGAGATAAGAAGCAGACAGAACTAGTATATAAGATACCAATTCCATTAAAAGTAAATTTAATATATTTAAATATGAAACACTTGTAGTTTAAGTAATTATCACCCTTTCTGATCCAATCATTGAAAACAAAAAAACAAAACAAAAAAACAAAAACAAAAAATACACAGTCCCCTCGTGTGGTATTTTTCTCCAGAGAAAAGATCACAGGAAGCTACTGAATTTATTTGGAATGGCTATTACTTCAATGGATTAGTCTCAAAACATGATGGCGCTCTGTGACATGGAGGCTCCTTGGCAAAGGGTCCCCTGTTATTTGCAAACTCTCACCTGAGAGCTAAGACACTCACTGCACCAAACTCTGTCTTACAGGAGATTTATCCATAATGAGTAACATAAGTATCTACAGAAAACTCCTGGTCAAGACTCAATCACTGTGAGATGTATGGATGGATGGATAATATTTAAAGAATAATGTATTTATATTGAAAGTATGCTTTATGGACTTGGAGTAAAAATTGAGCCTGGTCTACACTAGAAGATTAGGTTGTTGAGTTACGGTGGTTAGGGTGTGAAAAATCCACACCAGAGTGGCATTGTTAAACCAACCTAACCCCTCACTGCAGACTGCACTAGGTCAATGGAAAAATTCTTCTATTGACCTAGCTACTTTCTCTTGGGGAAATGGATTACCTAGGATGATGGGTAGCATTTTAAATGTAGATGTACCCTAAGTCATCCAAGTAGTGTGTCTTGGTGAAGATCCATTCAAGCAAGAGGGAGCTGTCACTCAGACAGCGAGGTAATGAAAGGCTCTATTATCTACCCTTGCAAATAAGAACAATGGAAAGCCATCAAAGACAACAGCAAACAATATAAACCACTTGGTGGTGACAAGGAACATTATAGCAGGCAGAAAATCACCCTGGTTGTGAATAAAGACAAAAGACTGTTTCAATATCACCAAGTGTAAGGAAAGGTTCTGTATCCATTGAAGAAATCCTTTAAGGAGCAGGGGACTTTCATGAATGTTTGTATCCTGATTCTTGTGAAACCAGCCAGCTTTCCACAGGGCTGAACTTTCTGGGGGTGGAAGCCTACTTTATTATATAGGAAAGGTAACTATTGACAAGAGTAGACCTAGGTTCACATTTTATGATTTTGTTTTGTGTTGTTCCCATCACTTTCTCTCACTTCTCGTTAAATCTTTATTCTTTCTTAAACAAATCTACTTTTGTTTTATTGTAAGTGCTTACAAGTGCTGTGTGGTTTACAGGAACAATGGTTTAAGATAAAACTGGTAATCTGGGGTACACTGCACCTTTGGAGGCTGATGATCTGGAATTTCTGTGAATAACCAATGTCAGGGGCTTGATATCAAAAAGGAATAATTCCAAGGGACTCAGGGTGCACCTATTGTTAACCTGCAATGTGAAGTTAGGCTGGCATAGTCCAGAGAAGAGTGGTTGAGTGGCTGAAAGTCTGGTTGGTGTCAGGGAGAGGACATCCAGCTACCACAAGGAAGACTCCCTCTCCCTGGAGGAGGGGGTAAAAGTGACTGGGTCTTATGTGCCCTGAGAACCATCACTCCCCCCTAGACATAAATCCACAATATTTATAGAACACATAACTAGGCTACTATCTTTGAAATCTCTCAGTGTCCACACAATCACCCTCATCTCTAGAATGCATGTGTAGGGATTGTTCTTTAGGTGACCAGATGTCTTGAGCATGGAATCACTCTGTGCAGATTCTTTATTTCTTTCTGACATTAGCAAGTTCTGAAAATAAAACCACTCTCCTGGTTTGCTTGCTGGCATGGATTCAATAGCATTCTTTGCTAGAAAGAAAATCTCCCTGATACTGCTGGTCGAAGAACATTTTCAATTAGGGAAATTTGGAAGAATTTTTCAGAAGAGACTTTTGTAGAGTCAGCCACTTGACAATACTGAAGGCCCCCACGTATTGGAGACAAATTAAGTGTTAAACAAGTAATATAAAATTGACATTTCCAGGACTCTTGTAGTGTCCAATACTTTACCTATGTTGGTGGGAGCAGTATACTCATAAGCATACCGATAGAACTTTCTGGCTGCTGCTGGATTCATCTGGATTAGCGTAACACATCGTTCACACCATACCTCCTCAGGTTGATTAACAGGCAAGAAAGAGTTGAATAGGAGATTTACTAAGCGGCGTGACACAGGACGTGAATCAACTTCAAGGCGAGTCAGAAGATGCTCCATGGGACAAATTTTCCAGAACTTTTTTTTTTTTAAAGTGAGAAGGGGAGGAAGTTAAAGGGGCAACAGAAGAAGGGAAAGAGAAACAAGATATTACAATTTTTTTTGTTAAGAGTACTTTCTGCACCAAAACATTGACTCTGAACAAAACTAAAATGTATTGTTTAAAGTAAAATACTAAAATCCATAGCGCTATATAGCACTAGTACTATAGCATTAGTCAGGTGCAATATAGCATATCAAGTGTATTAGTCAAATTCCAACTCACGCAATTACAATCCGGTGTACCTAAAATTCTTTATGCAGTTCAGTTTGATAAGGAAGAATTTCTTACCCGCAGTAGTAATACTTTGAAAATATCACCGCAAAAACTATTATTCAGGATTCTTACTCATGTCTCACACTCCCAACTTCAGAGGGTAGAATTCCCTACCTATGAAAATTTTAGGTTCTGAGGCAGCTGTAAGGGTGACTAGTGCACAAGTTCCCTTCCAGATATACCCACCAAAGGTTAGCCCATGCCATCAGCTGCCACCACCTCAGTCCTGTCTCAATTACTGCATTACAGACATGGAATGCAGAAAGTAAATTCTTAGTTATGCCAATAGTAATGCTATTACTCTACATCTGTCATTTTTGTGGCAAGGTCTTGAATTAATTAGGTCTATGCTTTTAGATATGGGATTTCAAAAAAGTTTTGCAATTGTTATTAGGCACTGAAAAATATTCGTCCTTCTGGCTCACTGATTACAGCAGTATTTCCCTTGTGGTTACAAAATATGGTGTTACTGCATGCAGCTCAATAGATCAGCCTCTCCTAATAATCACTTTACTAACAATGGCTTATTCAAACCATATTTTCCAACATCCAAGACTTAACAAAAGTACACATTTCCTATTTCAACCCCCCCCCACAAAAAACGGTTACTAACCTTTTGTAACTGTTGTTCCTCAATGTGTGTTGCACATGTCCATTCCAGGTGTGCGTGCACCCTGTGCACAGTCGTTAGAAATTTTTTCCTCAGTGGTACCCATCAGCTTAAGCACTTTCTTCTGCCATGCACCAGTGCCAGTATGAAGGGCCCACCCACCCCTGAGCTCCCTCAGTTCCTTCTTGCTGGACCACCCCGAAGCAAAGGGCTAGGAGGGCGGGTCGTGGAATGGACATGTACAACACATCTCTAAGAACAACAGTTACGAAAGGTTTCAGAGGGTAGCCGTGTTAGTCTGTTTCAGCAAAAACAACGAGGAGTCTTGTGGCACCTTAAAGGCTAACAAATTTATTAGAGCATAAGCTTTCATGAAAGGCTAGAAACTATTTTTTCTTTGAGTGATTGCACATGTATATTCCACTCGGTGACTCACAAGCCATAACGTACAATGAGTTCATGTACACAGAGACTGGAGTACAATTTGTCCAAATTTAGCATCATTTCTGTAGTACAGAGTACTGGCATAATAGGATGCAAAGGTATGAACTGAAAACTAGACTGCTACTCTACAAATGTCCTGGATTCCAACTTGAGCAAAGAACACTGTAGAGACTGCCTGTCATATCATGGAATGTGTGGTCAGTCTGCCCCACAGGCAAATGCCTGCCAGATCATAACAAACATGAAGGCAGAAAGTTATCCAAAACATAATTCTTTGTCAAGAGACAGGATGACCCTTCATTCTGTCTGCTATGGCCACCAATAGCTGGGTTGACAAACAAAACGCTTTAGTCCTCCCTACGTAGGATGCCAACACTCTTCTGACATTTAAGGTGTGCAAACGTTGCTCCTCTATTGGCATGTGGTTTGGGGTAAAATGTAGGAAAGTAAATTGACTGGTGTGACAAAGTTCCTCCTCTCCTCTAGTAGGTCCTGCGCTTATTGGCGGATTTCCTCCCCTCAGTGGTCTTCCCCTTGAATGAAACCCACAGTCTGGATCAACTCCTTCTCTGTCTGATTAGGAGTAGCGGGGCTTGGGGGGAACCCGGGCCCGCCCTCTACTCCGGGTTCCAGCCCAGGGCCCTGTGAATTGTAGCAGTCTCTATAGTGCTACTTGTAACTGCTGCTTGACTGCTACAGCTCCCTGGGCTACTTCCCCATAGCCTCCTTCAAACACCTTCTTTATCCTCACCATAGGATCCTCCTGGTGTCTGATACTGCTTGATTGTATGGTGTTACCTCAATCCTCCAGTAGTACACCCTCTCAGTTCTTAGTCTCTTGTGTTTCTGGCTCCCAGCTCCTCATACACACTTCCTTCCTCTGGCTCCTCCTCCCCTGACTGGAGTGAGCTCCCCTTTTTATACCAGGTGCCCTGATTAGCCTGGCCTGATTGGCTGCAGGTGCTCCAATCAATGTAGCTCTCTCCGGTGCCTTCTAGAAAGTACTTAATTGGCCCCAGGTGCCTTGATTACCCTGGAGCAACTGCCATTTTGGTTCCCATGGTACTAGGGATTTGCTTAGCCTGGGGCTAATATACCTGTTCCTCAGTACTTTCCTGTAGCCATCCGGCCTTGCTCCATCACACTGGTTAATATGAAAATTAAATACCACTTTTGAGAGAAATCTTGGATGAGGGCACGAGTACACCTTATCCTTAAAAGAGTATTGTATAAGGTGGTTCGGATGTCAGAGCACACAATTTGGCTACCTTCCTGTCTGAAGCGATAGCTACCAGGAAAGCCACCTTTAGAGATAGGTGCAGTAAGGAACATGTTGTTAGAGGCTCAAACAGTGGCCCCATGAGCTTTGACAAATCTAAAGTTCAAGTTCTGGTGGGGATAGGTTCCCTTATTTGAGGGTACAACTTTTCCAGTCCCTTCACAAATCTGATTGTTATATCATTAGAAAATATAGAATGGTTATCCACATAGGGATGGAAAACTGATATTGCTGCCAGAATCATTTGGTAGAAGATTTCTTTGATAGAAGAACCATTAACTACTGCTGTTTTAGGTGCAATAAATAGTCCAGAATATGCTGGATAGAGGACTGCATTGGCGAGACCCCAAACTGACAAGACCAGACAGAAAAAGGCCTCCATTTTGACATGTAAGCAGCTCTCGTAGAGGACTTTCTAACTGTTTCTAACAGGACATGGTGAACTTGCTTCGAACTAGACTCCCCCTAGTACTTGGCCATGGAGCCTCCAGGCTGTTAAATGAAGGGCCACAGGTTTGGGTGGAGCAGCTGACCATTATCTTTGCAGATCAAGTTCAGGTGCAACAGAAGCGAAATTGGAGTTGCAACTGACAGATCCAATACAATGGCGAACCAGTGCATCAAAGCTATGCTGGGGCTATTAACATAACTTGGGCCTGGTCCTGCTTGTTCTTTAGCAGGACTCTGTGTAGGAATGGGATTGGGGGAAAAGCATAGTAGAGCTTGTTTGTCCAGGGTAGCAGAAAACCATCTGCGATGGAACCAGGTCTGTGTCCTTGTAGGGAGCAATATTGTTGGCATTTCTTGTTGGCCTTGTTTGCAAATAGGTCTATCTGAAAAATTGGGAAAACTGTCTGGCTGCATTTGGGCAGAGAAACCACTCATGACGATTTGTAAATAATCTGCTTAAGTGGTCCACCAGCTCATTCTGCATCCCTGGAACGTAAGCGGCTTTGAGACTGATTGAATCTACAATGAAAAAGTTCCATAGGTGAATTGCCTCCTGACAAAGAAGGGACAAGCGGGTTCCGCCTGCCTGTTGAGGTAAAACATTGCCACAGCAGTGTCTGAGACACCAAATAAGCTTTTGGCCTTGACATGTGGTAGGAAGGCCTGACAGGAGAGGCAGAGAGCCCTTAGCTCTCTGACACTAATGTGAAGAGAGAGATTCCTTGAGGCCCACAAACTTTGAATTCGGAGGGCATCCAGATAAGCTCCCCACACCAGGACAGATACATCCATCATCAGTGTTAGTAAAGGCTCGGGGCAGACAAAGGAAACGCCCACACAAACACTGAGTGGCTTTGTCCACCTAACTAGCAAAGTCGGTACCTGTGAAGGCATAGTGAGCACAGTGTTCAGATAGTGCTAACTTGGTGAATAAACGGAGGCCAGACAACTTTGATGAGTCCTGATTTGCAGCCTGGCATGTTGGACTACATATGTGTATAAAGTCATACAGGAGTCTCATCAGTTGAGCTGATGTGATGGGGTGAATGTTAAGGTCTGCCACAAGGGAATGAATTGTTTGAAATCTTGTGTCTGGAAGGAAAGCTCTGGCCTGAACAGAGTCCAGCAGTGCTCCTATAAAAACTCTATTCTCTGCACTGGACAAAGGAAACACTGATCAACTTAGACAAACAGACCTAGAGCTCTGAAGGATGATGGGATGAGTTGAATGCAGGAGAGAACCTGAGCCCGGGACCAGCCCTTAAC
The DNA here is from genome assembly GCA_003942145.1 of Platysternon megacephalum. NCBI lineage: Eukaryota > Metazoa > Chordata > Testudines > Platysternidae > Platysternon > Platysternon megacephalum. Next base: position 7,296,558 of record QXTE01000042.1, on the reverse strand, counting down.
TAGCCAGTCATCCAGGTAAGGTAGACCTGTACTCCTAGTCTCCTTAGAAACACCGCTACCAGACATATTTTGTGAAACCCAAGACGCTGCTGACAGGCCAAAAGGCAGCACAATGAACTGATAATGAAAGTGATTCACTATGAACCTGAAAAACTTTGTGACCTTGATAAAATGCCACATGAAAGTAGTCCTCTCTTAAATTGAGGGCAGCATACCAGTCTCCAAGATACAGGTATAGAATAATAGAAGGCTGGAAGGCAAAGTGACCATGTGAAACTATCTTTTTGAGGTATTTGTTGGTGCAGGTCTACAGTTGGTCTGAGACCTCCCTTTGGTTTCAGGATTAGGAAATAACAGGAATAGAACCCTTTTCCTCTGTGACACTGCAGAACCTCTTCTATGGCTCCTACCTGAAGGAGAGACTGAACCTCCTGTAGTAGGAGCTCCTCGTGAGTAGCCCCTGAAGAGAGACAGGGCAGGAGTGTATATCCCACTTCCAGAGTGCTTAATACCTATCAGTCTGAGCTAATCCAGGACCAAGCACTGGGGAAGTGGGAAAGGCAGTTTGCAAGTGTGGGGAAAATGGAAACTGGCATGGCGAGCTTGAGCATCCCATCAAAATGCCTGTTTAGCACATCCGGGTGTCTAGATGGAATAGACCGTGATGCAGAGGCAGAAGGAGAAAGAGGTCTATATCTACAACCCCTACTCATTTTTTCTCTGCAGATCCTGTCAAGAAGCAAGGGCAAAGTAATAGTGGGTCCGCTGTGGCTGTAAGTGCTAACTGGATGGGACTGGAGTATACACCCAAAAAAACTTTAGAGTTGCCATAAAGTCCTTCAAGCCATGGATTTTAGAGTCAGTTTGCTCCAAAACCAGTGAAGACCCTTCAAAGGGCAGGTCCTGTAAAGTCTGTTGAATCTCTTGTGGAAGCCCCAAAGATTGCAGACAAGAGCTCCTGCACATGGCCACTGCAGAAACCATGGACCTAGCTGCCAAGTCCAGTCCATCCAGCGCAGCCTACAGTGAAGATCTTGCTACAGATTTCCCTTAATCAGATACGAGGGGAACTCCTGTCTAGCATCCTCTGGCAGCATGTCTCTAAATTTAAAATGGAGTCCCAAACATCAAAATCATACCATCCCAAAAGTGCTGGCTGGTTGGCAATCCTGAGTTGCAACCTCTTAGTAGAATAAAAACTTTTCTATCAAACAGATGTAGGGTTTTTTGGTATCTTTTGATTTGGGAGTCACATCTTGTTACCCTTTTTGTTACCCTTCGTTGGATCCTGACACCACAAGACACCCTCACCTAAATTGAGGTAGGAGGAAGGGGTTTGCCAGAGAGCTGTAATAGGGTCTATATTAGCCTTGTTAATAGGGAGGCCTCTCTTGAAAGCCCAGCTGTAGCCAAAATGTCAATAGGCAGTGAGAGGATTTTTTAACTCCTTCACCTGGATCCCCACCCTCTTTAACAGCTCTTGGTGGACTTACAGTCATCCGAGGGAGGCAAAATGCGCCAAGGAGACTGCCTCACCAGAAGAAGAAGAGGCCAGCACAAGCTGACACTGCTCTTCCTCCACTAGCTATCTAGCAAGATCCTCCTGAACAACCTCTTGCTCCTTGGTATTGGGACTGGTACCAGGCTCAGGAACAGAGTGCCTGGTGAGTAGGTGCCCCATGCCTCTCTGAGGACACAGAACAGGAACATCTCAGGTATGACCTAGAAACCCGTAGGAAACCCCATGAATTCCAAAAACGCCCCTGGACTGGTGGTGGGCTCCAGTGACTCCCTAGCCCAGGGGTGGGCAAACTTTTTGGCCTGAGGGCCACATCTGGGTGGGGAAATTGCATGCAGGACCATGAATGTAGGGGTGTGGGAGGGAGTGTGGGGTGTGGGAGGGGGTGCGGTGTGCAGGAAGGTGCTCAGGGCAAGGTGTTGGGGCAGAGGAGGGGTGCGGGGTGTACGAGGGGGCTCAGGGAAGGGGGTTGGGGTGTAGTAGTAGGATTTTATGTTTGTATTTTATATAATTTAGAATGAAGGATAAAGAATAATAATGTAGCATGTATTAAATGTATTGGTGTATGATTTGATCATATCCTGCCAGCCACCCTTTTTGAATAGCAGAAAGGAATGGCCTAATAGGCCATTGGTAGAGATACGTCAGCCAGAATTTGTGTCTGTTCTGATTTCAAGGCGGTGTATTGCCTTTTCCCCTAAAAAAGATCCTGTGTGCTTGTTATAAGCATAACAGGGGTGCAGGAAGGGGTGCAGGATGGGAGGGGGCTCAGGGCAGGGGGTTGGGGTTCAGGAGGGATGCAGGGTGCAGCAGGGGGCTCAGGTCAGGGGGTTGGGGTACAGGAGAGGTGTGGGGTGCAGGCAGGGGGCTCAGGGCAGGGAGTTGGGGTG
>QXTE01000042.1:7243919-7294095 GCA_003942145.1 Platysternon megacephalum | reverse complement strand
GGGGGGGGCGGGGGGGGGGGGGGGGGGGGGGGGGGGGGGGGGGGCGCAGACCTTTGAGGGTCACCAATTTGTTATAGGTTTAGCATTTTAAAATAAGTAGAAGAATGCCATGGGGGTGGCAATCCCGCGGGCCAGATCCAAAGCCCTGAGGGGCCGGATCCGGCCTGCAGGCCATAGTTTGCCCACCCCCGCCCTAGCCATTGAGTGGGTGGCCAAAGGTTCCCTAGCAGAGCAGTAGTGCCTTAGTGGAGTCACTAACACGTATTGGAACATAAGCTTTCGTGGGTGAACACCCACTTCATCAGATGCATGACATCTGTTAGTCTATAACAGGGGTAGGCAACCTATGGCACGGGTGCCGAAGGCGGCACCCGAGCTGATTTTCAGTGGCACTCACACTGCCCAGGTCCTGGCCACCGGTCCGGGGGACTCTGCATTTTAATTTAATTTTAAATGAAGCTTCTTAAACATTTTAAAAACCTTATTTACTTTACATACAACAATAGTTTAGTTATATATTATAGACTTATAGAAAGAGACCTTCTAAAAACATTAAAATGTATTACCGGCACGCGAAGCCTTAAATTAGAGTGAATAAATGAAGACTCGGCACACCACTTCTGAAAGGTTGCCGACCCCTGGTCTATAAGGTGCCACAGGACAGTCGCTTTTTACAGATTCAGACTAACATGGCTACCCCTCTGATACCTGTGTAAATTAATTTTGTTTCGTGTGTGAATGAGGAATGTGTGTGTTAAGAGAAGTGTGAAGGGCATCGCTGAACCAGATTTTCTAGGGAGGAACCAGAGACAGAGGCAAGGGTGCCAAGAGGCTGCAACATGCCCCTATTGAAACGTCAGAGGGCAGATTGACGACTCTAAAGATGAGACAGACACCTATCAATGGGGACAAGATAGCTGTGATCAAAACCAGCATGGGGTAACTCCCTGAGGAACTTGATGAAAGAACAGGATAAAGGATGAGAAGGACAATTGATTACAGCATGACAGTGCAAAACTCATTGGTCCCAATGAAGGAAAATCACTATATAAACAGGGTGCCTTGCCATGAAACTTTGGGTTCGTCCTGCCAAGACTTCTCCGGAGCATCGTGTTGCGGCCGACGGAACTCGGCTCCTCCCTACCGGTGATCAACCTAGCTGGCCACTAGGTTGATCCGGACTCTGGATTGGTAATTATAACATCGACTGGCGGGACAGTGCGTGTGTGTGTGGTGTGATTGAAGCGGGGTGGCAGCGACATGGACCGGGGCGAGGGCAGGCTCCCTGCCTGCCGGCCTGCCCCCGGCCCCGCACCACTCCGGGAAGCAGCCAACACCACGTCCCTGTGGCCCCTGAGGGGGAGGGGCAGAGGGCTCCGCGTGCTGCTCTTGCCTGTGGGTACCTCCCCGAAGCTCCCATTGGCCGCGAACCAGAGCGGAGCGGGGCCCGCGGTGCCACGGGGTGGCAATCCCATGAGCCAGATCCAAAGCCCTGAGGGGCCAGATCCGGCCTGCAGGCCATAGTTTGCCCACCCCCACCCTAGCCATTGAGTGGGTGGCCAAAGGTTCCCTAGCAGAGCAGTAGTGCCTTAGTGGAGTGGAATGAAAGTGGCTCTGAGGCTGGGAAACATAAGAGCCAATCTCCGATTCAGCGGAGGACAACTCTCCTCCCGCAGACCAAATGGTGTAGGAATCCAGTGTCAAGTCAGAGAAGGACACTGAGCAATCAACGTTGCAGGCTTCCCCTTTGATGGTACTGATGCAATGGAGAATTACATGGTACCAAGCGCTGCACCACCTCAGTCTCCTGCACTGTCAGAGAAACTGGCACTGAAAGGCTCAGCAGATCTCTTGCTGCCACAAATAACTCCAGTGTGGTCACTACCGAGATGGTCTCAGAATGGCATTGGTGCCACAGTTGTAGAAGGCGCTCCCTCAGGCTTCAGACGTGACTGCAACTGCCTTGATGCTGGAATCAATGGTGCCAGCTTCTGTGGTGCCACAGAAGAGCAGTGCTTAGGTTTTGGCTTCGCTCTATTCTTACCCCATGCCCGGCAACCTTCCCCTCTCAGTGGTGTGCTTAAGCCGTCTTATGTCTCTTCCTAGGCAGATGGTGCACTGGGACTCAGGCAACATAGAAGGTGCACTCCTAACGAAAGCTGAAGCACTCATTGCAGAGTCTGACTGACCGGGCTCTGACAGAGGACTTAAGGCTGCCTCAATGAGCAAAAACTTTAGCTGGCCTTCTCTGTCTTTCCTTGTCCAACACTTAAAGTCTCTGCAGTTCTGACAATGATCCTGAATATGAACTTCTCCTAAACACTTCAAGCAGCTTGAGTGTGGATAGCTCATGGGCATTGGCCTAGTGCAAGAGATGCAGGATGAAGAGATGAAGCCCAGTGATCAAGGCATCCCACAGTACCAAGTAACAGACAAAAAACCCCAATTGAGCCAAAAAAGAAAACTTACACTAAGTACTAAACCAATAAATCTAGAAAACTATGTACAATTAATTTACAATGAACACACAGAGCACTGGCTAAGACAAGACAAGCGATTCCAATGACTCACAAGCTGAAGGAACTGATGAAGCTTGGGGGCAGCTGGGCCCTTTATACCACCATGTGGCAGCAAAGGATGCTCAAGCCACCCAATGAGTACCACTGAGTGAAAATATTCTGATGACTGTGAGCATGAATATTAAGAGTAGAATGGACATGTGCTAAAAAGAAATGTAACTAATGACAAAACATGTAAGAGTATCAATATTAAACAGTCTGTTTTAAAATTACACCATCTATTTTAACTAAACAAAGGCACGTAAATAGATTTTGGAAAAAATTTAAATTTAGTGCACATGCAGAGTGAGAAAGCTTAGCTCACATTGGTCTGATGTGAAAAGCAGGATTACACATTCCCTTTTGGAGAAATATTTTACACAACATTTCAAGCACAGGAAGCCACCATGTCAATGGAGAGGCAGCTTAATTAACTCAACCTACTGGAAATAAAACTAATAGCAATCTACTGCTATAGTTCATCTCTGCTTAAAATTTTAGAATACTTTAAACAATACAACTCTACATGCAAACTTAATCACTATATTTATTTAAAAAAAATTAATACTCAGACCACAAAGGGAACATTTCCAGAAACCTACATCATAATATTCCAGTAAGAATTTAGTATTACATGGCTGTTTCTTTCCCTCTCAAATCTTTTTATACTAAACAAAATAAAGCTTAATCTAACCTACAAAAAAGTAGGTGTCTGCACCATGTACAGAGAACAATAGGAATGGAGGACAGGGTTGTTGTTTCTCTACCCCCCCTTACAAGAGACTCTTCTGATGGATATTTGCATGGTACTTTCATATAATGCTTCCATGAACCTTGTATGTTTTACGTAATATTAGGGGAGCCTAGAAAAACTAGTAACAAGACCAGAAAGTAAAATGAGATTTAACTTGTGAAGGTGCAAATTAATACATCTGGAAAACAGTCACAAAACACAGTATTCAGTGGCCGTGAAAACAACTACATATTGCCAATGATCTTCCACAATGAGGAATGTGGATCTTTGCAATTACCCACTGCAATATGGCTATACCGTTCATTAAGGCCTAAGTAATTAATTGAGTGTGAATACCTAGGAATTCTACTACTTCAATTTCCACACAGAAAACATTAAATGGGCACTCGGATCAGAAATGCAACAGCTACGGTTCCATGTACAACCTTAATTCTTTTCTTTTTGCCTGTGCAATAGGGTAGTGTGTAATCATGGAATCAAATTATTTCACAAATAATAGAAGAACAAAAGTATGCAGTGATTTGAATGCTTTGCATTCATCTTTAGAATTTGTCTAAAGGCAACAACTTCAGGTTTCATTTCAGATCAAATTGAAAACTAATTTTTTTTTTTTAAATATGACAAACCAAAAAGTCTTAAAAAACTTGGTTTGGGTCAAAATGAAATAGCATATAGTTGGAAACCTCTCCCTTCACCACCCACTAATAAAGACAAAGTGCAAAAATGGCTGTGATTTACAAACTACTGATGAAAGGAGGGCTGGCAGTGAACTTTAAAAAATGAGAAAGCTATAAAAATTAATACAATCATATTACTAGGGGAAACCCTTTTCCTATTATCAATCTACTGGAGACTACTTTTTCCTAGTGGAAAAATTAGTTGCATAAACTTTCCTTAAGTTATTTTAATCAAACAGAAAAGGCTACATTAAAAGACCATTATGCTTGCTAAGTCAAGCACTCAAAAGTTAGTAAATGACAGAATTAAGGTTGCCTGTGCACTATGGCACAGTCTTTAATTACAGGATAACATACTATTTTTTCTACAGCACCCTGCCTCCATCTGTGCACAGGATGGACGGTGCTCACTTAGTAAGTAGTTATACTCCTGATGTGGCAGTATTTCCTAGTGATGCCCCCGTTTCCATTGAAACAATAATGGAGAGGCAGGACGATTACAGGACACTAGATTTAGTCTCATGGTACTTAACAAGAATCCAGACAACCATAACATTAACTTAATTTTCAAATATATAGCAGGAAATGCTTAAATACCACTATCCAGGATTTTACATCTCAAACCTTTAATGGGACATACATGACCAATAAAACAATTTCCTGCAAGTCTCTGCAAATTATTGGTTACGTATTCTAAGAACTGATTGACTGGGGTATTGATAAATATATATCTTTCAGAATGAATTGCCTTGTTCTGTTTACATCTCCTGTGTGCTGCCTACCAAGTCCTAATCATCCTACCTTAGCAGCCCTGACAGCCTTAATTTTCAGCAGCATATCAACAAATGCCACTCGCACTTTCTCAGAATTGTCATGGAGACTGTATTTTACTGTTGGCAGGAGCTGTTCCAATAATGGGTGGCTTAGTTTGTTGTCCAAAATTATAGGCAGACACTGCAAGAGAAATATCACACTGAATAAAAAAAAACATAAAAACAGCAGAATTATTAAAATTACTAAACTTAAGGCTAAATATAGTGGCAGATGTTTCATTTGCATATTTTTTTCTATAATTATCTTTTAAAAGGAAGTATTAAAGAGCAATTCAAAATCTCTTATTAATTCCTTTCATTTCAGATGAAGTGGTTTTACATTGTAAGATCTTCTGACCTGAGGCAGTGTTCTTGTTCATCTCTTGTACTTGAGGAGTACATGTTTATGCCCAGGAAGTCAGTCTTCCTGACATTTTCTGGATGGAGTTGACCAATCAATCCTGGTATACTGAACAATTATCTGGGGAACAGCCTTCCCCTACCAACCATGGGGAAGACTGACAGTGGGGTACAAAACACAACACTTAAACCCAGTCTTTTTTTTCCAGGTCTCTCTCTCTGGGTCACACATGATGCCTTGGAACCAAGCTGGAAACATTTTCTACACAGTTGTGTGATTAAGTATAAATTTTTAGTTATTTACAATTATCTGAACAAGAAAGTCTGGTCAAAATACCAAACCAAGAGCATGGAGAGGATGCCTTTCCATCTTCAGATAGCCAGACAGAGAGGAATTGAGGTGGTCAGGGATCACATAGCTACTCAAACTCAGCTTTAAATGTTTGGTGCCACAAGGGGTTGCTTGTTCATTCCCAGAAGGCATTTTTTCTAGAAGGTTTGCAAAACTTAAATACCAGGAAGTACTCAAGGGAAATTATGCAAAGACCGACTTGGAGAAAAATCAAAAGGTTTTATAAAAAGCACGCCTTCTACTGAAGTTGACCCTTAATAACCTCCGTCACATACTTCAAGGAAAACCTAAAAAATTACTCTCAATACAAGTTTTTAAAGTCTGCATATTAAACTTACCTTAAAAACAGAACAACGAACATCAGCTGAAGTTACATCAAAAACCAGATCTCCAATTAGTTTTTTTAAAAGCTCAGCAAGGATGGTTGCAGGAATCATGTCCCAGTATTTGGATGTTATTTTACTAACACCAAGTACCCCTGTAGAGCGGACCAATGGTTGAGGATCTTCTAAAAGACTCTATATAAACAAAGAAGAGGAAACAAATTTCATGTATGCATCTTCATGCTGTCTGTTGATATTTAAAATAAGAAACAAAAATCATCGCTATTAGCATTTAACCAAACCATACAAGATGTGATAGTATGAAATATTTCCATATCTGGAATATTCTCCAAATGAGTGTTTATTGCTACTATTAAACAATTTTTAGTTAGAAAACAAAAGTAAGATAAAAATATTGGCGATGATTTTCAAAAACATCACCCTAAAGTTAGGCTCTTAGAGTAGAATTTTCAAAAGTGAAAGTCAATGAGACTTGTGCATGAAAGTCACTTAAACAATTGAAAATCTCACCCCTAAGGTTCATCTTTATGCACCTAACTGTCAAGTCTCACTGTTCACTGTTTGTGAGGGAATGACTTTAAAACCTGGAATTTCCAGGAATCTTCAGTGATTAAATATTTATTCTTGTGAATACAACAATAAGTTTTCCCAAACAGAATAAAACACTGCTTTAGGAATAAACTGGCCAGCCCTCATGTTTCTAATTCATTATTTTAATTCTTAACTCCCCCATACTTCTGTTTAGATCAGGGGTCTCAAACACGCGGCCCGCAGGGCTATCGCATGCGGCCCGCGAGCTCCTCCCGGACCCTCCCCCCAACGTTTACANCCCCCTGCTCTGAGCCCCCACCGCACCCCACACCCCTCCTGTGCCCCCTGGGGGCAAGGAGGGGGCAGAGTTGGGGTGGGGATTTCGGGGAAGGGGTTGGAATGGGGGCAGGGAAGGGGTGGGAAGAGGCGGGGCAGGGGCGGGGCCTCATGGAAGGGGTGGAGGGGGGCGGGGCCGAGGGCGGCTGGGGGGGAGGTGTCAGTAAATGCGGCCCTCGGCCCAATGTACTAGTCCTCATGTGGCCCTCGAGGTCATTTGAGTTTGAGACCCCTGGTTTAGATACTCCATCATAGGAGCTGCAGATATTTAATATTAGGCATTCATTGTAGAACCACAAAGTCAAGTAATCAAGTGTAGAGCCCTTCTCACCCATTGTATCCTGAGTAAATAGGATGTGAATGTATGCAACCAGTGTCATCTGGCTTTCCTAAGCTCTCTCTCAGGTTTTTGAACCATACTTGTAGCTCAATTAATGTAAACCCAGATCCCCACTTCATTAGCATTTAGGCCCCTTTCCAAAACATTGCTATTCCACCAGAAATCAGAGAGTGCACAAGATTATAGGAATTTAATTGCATATTTCTGCACTCTTTCCTGTGGGTAACATTCTCAATCCCTTTATGCTATTAATTGCAGTACATGTATTTCAAATGGTCTTACTGCCAAGTAAATTTTGCCAAATATTTAACTTAACATTTTGTTTTCACATTGTCTTCATGAAAACTTACGAAAAGTTCTTCAAACTGTTTCTGAATTTCATTATCCATATCCTCATTATTAAAATGGGGATCACGAATAGGAAATGCTTCAACAAACAATAATGCTGCATTTGATCGAACTTCTGAGTTTCTGGCCTGTTACAAAGGAGAAGAAAAGAAATTGTTCATAAATCGGTATTCTTTATTAAATATTCTTCAAATCACCATAATCAGTTTAGTACTTCTAATCAAATAGGAATTCTAATAAAGTAATTGGATTAAACATAACAATTTATAACAACTTCTACATCTCATAGTTCAAAGTTCTGCCCAACCAGTAAATTCTAGGTTGGCTGTAAATTGAGTTCTCAGAACATATTGGCTTCAAAGAAGCAGAGGATTCACACTTGGAGGAGTGCCATCTTGTGTAGGCCTAGAATAGTTAAAGCCAGTTAGCACTGCTACAGGCCTTCAAACATGTGCTCTGTGGTAGAGAGGCTGCAGCTATAAAAGGTGGTACTTTGGTCTCAAACCTTAAATTAGTGCTCAGAATACGGAAACTGAATTCAAGCAAACATACTTGGCAGTTTTATCAGGGGGCCGGAGGAGGGGGAAGAGGGAGAAAAAAGGTCATCTTCTGACACTTTTGGTGTTTGTCATTACTTGACAAAAAGTAGAAATTTCATAGGGATTTCTTTAATTAGTTTGAACATTTCATTTAATTAAACAAATAACCAAAAACTTAAGTATATCATCCATCATATTCTTCAAGCAGTATGTGTATGAAAATAATTTGTAAGTTTAATTTACTCCTTAAATTCAGAAAAGGCAATCTTGTAATAACCTAAAATTAGAATTTACAATAAATAATAAGCATTTTTGCATCAGTATCTCCTATATGTCTGTCTGAAATTACTGAAAGTAGCCCTGGTCCTAGCAAACAAGAATGCAAACACAAGAATCCTCAGTAGCTTTAAAGGGAGGATAAAACGGTTACCTACCTTTCGTAACTGTTGTTACTGTTGTTCTTCGAGATGTTCTTCGAGATGTGTTGCTCATGGCCATTCCATTCTAGGTGTGCGCGCACCCATCTGCGCCATCTGAGATTTTTGCCTTAGTGATATCCGTAGGATCAGCTGCGGCGCTCCCTGGAGTGCCGTGCTCATGCGTCGGTATATTAGGCGCCACCATCCCTGTGCCCTCTCAGCTCCTTCTTGCCGGCAACTCCAACAGAAGGGCAGGAGGCTACGTAATGGAATGGACATGAGAAACACATCTCGAAGAACAATTACGAAAGGTAGGTAACCATTTTTTATTCGAGTGCTTGCTCATGTCGATACCATTCTAGGTGACTCACAAGCAGTGTCCATGGAGGTGGGCTCAGAGTTCATGGTCACGCAACTTGCAGCACTGCTCTACCACAGCCAGCATCGTCACAAGCTTGCTGGGTAAGTGCGTAATGAGATGCGAACATATGGACAGACGACCAGGTAGTGGCCCTACAGATCTCTTGGATTGGTACCTGCGCCAGGAAGGCCACTGATGACGCTTGTGCCCTAGTTGAGTGTGCCGTCACAATTGCTGGCGGAGGCACTTTCGCCAGCTCATAGCGGTAGTGGATGTAGGCAGCGATCCAGGACAAAATCCTTTGAGCAGACACAGGGCGACCTTTCATTCTGTCTGCCACTGCAACAAACAACTGCGTCAACTTATGGAACGCCTTTGTCCTGTCTATGTAAAAGGCCAGCGCCCTCCTGACGTCCAGGGCGTCCAACCTGCATTCTTCATCTGACGTATGAGGCTTTGGGATGAAGACCGGTAAGTATATGTCCTGGCCCTCTTCATTCACAGCAGACACGACCAGTGATGCTGCTGGAGGGTGCGTGTAGGAGGTATTTGAACCCTTTTGCAGGGATGTAATACTTCTTTTCCGCCTTCTAAGAAGTTGGTGGAATGGAAGAGGGGGTTTGCCACAGCGATTTGGCAATTTTAAGGACCCCTAGGTGGACAGGAAGCATGAACTGGGCTGGGGTGGAGGAGGATATAACATTGAAGAGATCATTGGACTCCTCCGCGACCTCCTCAATTTGTATGTTAAAGTTAGCAGCCACCCTTTTAAGGAGGGCCTGGTGTTCCTTGAAGTTGTTGGGGGGGACTGTCCATTTGGGAGGGATCTGCCACCGCTTCATCCACGGACGACAACAACGACTGCACCACTTGTGGAAGAGCAGGCTCCCCATCCCTCTCCAGGGATGGCTCTTTAGGTGCTGGGGTTCGGCGTGCTGCCCCCACATCGGATTCGGCACTGCATTCCGATTCCGGTGCTGGTGGTGCCAGGGCCAGTTGGTCCGAGGTGGCCAGGGAGGGCTGGTGGGAACACGGGACCGGCATTACTGGCACGCACAACAGGTTCCAATACAGCCATTGAGCAGGACACTGCCCCTGCTGCACGTTGTTGTTGCAGGTGCCGTGCCGGTCTCATGAGTCAGCAGCGCATCACCTCTTCTTGGCGAGGAGCTGAACTCCCGTTTCGACTCGGACCACTGCCCTTCTGGTGACCAGGGCAGAGCCTGAGTCTGCCAACTGACTCTGGTCGGCGACCGGTGAGGCGAGGGCGAGGAACAGCACCTTCCCAACGAACGGTACCGGGGGAAGGGGACTGGTGCCATGACAAGGAGTGGCCCTGCCTGGGCGGGGACCACCATCTGGGAGACCATCTGGGCAAAGGTCAGTTGGGCCGTGGCTCTCTCTGACGAGAAGCTCACCAGTACTGGTGGTACAGGAACTGGCGCGTCGACTCCGGTGTCCCATGTCTTGTAGGTGGAGAGCGCGTTGAGGACCCGGGCCTTCTAGTCGGCAACCTAGGATACGGTGCTTGAGTCCGAAGCCGCGGAGATGGAGATCTGCACCTGTGGTCTGGTGATCGAGGGTGCTCCACCACCCTATGAGGTGGTCTCATGATCGGCTTGCCCTTAGATGTCGGAGTCTTAGCTGAGTCTGCCACCTGGTGCAGCGTCTGCAGTGCCAGTCGGCTTACTTGCTCGTTAGCCTCCGGGGCCACTTTGGGCAATGGAGGGCCCTGGGAGAGACTGTGGTCCCCTACCGTTCCCTGGAGTTGGATCTCTGGTCGAGCTGGGACGGGGGGGGAATCGACCTCCACGGTACCCCCATGAAGGGCACATGGCCTGACATCGGCCAGGAGGCTCTTCTTCTTTTGCCACTTCTTAGGCAAGCCAACCCTACGGATACCGCTAAGGCAAAAAAGCCTCCGACAACTGTGCAAGCGGGCACGCACACACCTAGAATGGAATCAACATGAGCAAGCACTCAAAGAAGAAAGCATTTTACTGAGTTGCAAGTAAATGAAGGCTTTTGTTCCACTGACTCACCTGGCAGATGAAGCTTTTTTAAAAATACCACTGAAACCTAACTTAAGAAGAGTAGATTGACTTCATACATTACATTAAGGTTGCAAGACAACAGTTGCCAGATGCACAGAGGGAGTCAGAAAAACAGTCTGAAAAGTAAGCATGTTTTCCTACAAAAACTGCTAAAGTGAAAGGTGCCTTAGAAATTCAGATAGGGTTCTGCTATTTGTGGTAGTGATGAAATTATTTGGACTGAGAATTAGGAATAGCATCAGCATTAACTATACACAAAAGAAAAAGTTATGCTTTTATATAAAGGTCTAGTTGCACAGCTGTTCTATTGCCATGTGTTCATCTAAATCTCAGATGTATTTCATAAAGGAAATGTAATACTGCACATGTTCAGTACACTATTTTCAATCACTTGTAATGCATGTATTTCTCAACCTTATTGTTTCCAAACTGAACAAAGATTACACTCTAAATTTTAAAGTTCTGCTGTTTGGTATTAGTGCAACATAACCCCCCACCAAAACCCCACAACTATATAACCTTTAGAAGTGTAAAATGTATATTAATTATTATTTGTATTACTATAGTATCTAGAGGCCCTAGTATGGACCAGGACATCATTTGGGCTAGGTGCTGTATAAAATAGAAAAAAGTAACCATTCCTATCCCAGAGAATGGTACAATTTAAGCATAAAAGAGAATAGATGAGGAGTACAAGAAAATAATGAGACAATACTGGTGAACATGATAGGCAGTGGTCTCAGCACACCAGTGACCTAACTGTTGTCACTTTTTTGTAGGCATTATGGAAAAGGAGTTTTAAGGAGGGCTTTGAAGGTGGATAATAAATGAGTTTTGCAGATGTTACAGGAAGCATCTCCCAAATATGAGGAGCAGCGTGGGAGAAAGCACGAAGATGCTTGTTTGGAAATTTAACAACTGGGAGATTGAGGTTGGCATCATAGGCTGATCGGAGGTGGGAATCAACTTCTTGATAGCAAATCAGAGAGGATAGAAGAGAGTGAATCAGGGTAAGGACAGGACATGAAATGAAGTGCATTCAAAGTGAAAACAAGTAGCTTAAGTTTGATGTGATAGAGAAGGGGGAGTCAGGGGAGCAATGCAAAGAAAGGGGTGACACGGTCAATGTGATGGGCTAGCAAAATGATCTTTGCATGCTCACGTAACTAAAGAAGACCTGAACATATTTTTCTGTAATTTACAAAACAAATCACTCATATTGTTACTGTGATACTCACTTCACTTACATCATGGTAAAACTGTTTATGAAAGCTATCACTGGTTCCAAGTTAGGTGGTATACAGCAAACAAGGTTAGATTAAAATAATGTACAGAAGGGGTAATATTAAACCAAATTTTTATCCTTTTTCAGAAAAGAATAAGAAATGTTGCTCAAAAAGAAGTTTAGCATTCAGTGCTGATTCACCAGATTTTTCTCTCAACGAGGGGCATGCTGGCCCCTAAGTAGTCCCTTCCTCCCCATTCCCTACATAGATCTCCTGTGTTTCCTGACATCCTGTGCCAGATGGAGAGAGGGCAGAAACTCGAGTGCCAATGATGTAAAACAAAGGCTGAACACAACATATGTCTCAAAGCCTACGCTGAAGCTGAATTACACAAGTGAACCTTCCTTTCAATTTCTATTGAAGTTTCCAAATCTCACCTCAAGGAACTATCCAGTTAAACTGCTTCTTCATCAATCCTGAGACTACAGCCTGCATCAGAACTACCATCCTACTTCACTGAAAAGATCTTTCACATTCAGGAAGGCTTCCTAAAGAGGAGATAACTTACCTGTAATTGGAAATTCTTCAAAATGCATGGTCCACATCTGTATTCCACTGTGGGTTATGCATGCGCACCATGCACCCAGAGTCAGAGAATTTAAAAGCAGTATCCAATGGTCTGCACATGCACCCAAGCCTTGTGCTTCCATCCAAGGTGACAAAGGGCGGGGGAGACCGACCACATCTCAAGTTCCTTCTCCATCATGAAACTGACAGATCTGAAGCAGAGGGGACAGAGGGCAGGAAGTGGCACACAGATAGGGACCACACATCTTGAAGAAACTTCAGTTACAGGTAAGTAACCTTCTCTTCTTCGAATGATGGTTCCTATTGTATTCCATCGTGGGTGATTGACAAGCAGTACCTAAGTTGGAGGAGGGTGTGAGGATAAGGATGGAAGGGTCATGTGGAGAATCACCGTGCCAAACAATGCATCTTAAGTTCCCTCTAAGCTGCACGGCTGCCCAGCAGTCTATTAAGTGCCGCACACTTCAGGCGCCCCTCCACCCACTGCCCCACTGCTCCTACCCTCTGCCTTGAAGCTCCTGGCCAGAGGCTCCTGGGAGCCTCCTGCTTGCTGTGCAGAGCAGGAAGGGGGAGGGAGGGCGCTGATGTCAGGGTGTCCCCCTACCCCATCTGCACAGAGCTGGTTGTGGGGGGAGGAGAGAGAGAGAGAACACACATGACAGGGCCCAGGAGTGGGATGGACGGAGCTTGCTGGCAGCTGCTGTTCTGTCTAAACAAGCAGGCTTCAGACTAGTGATCTACTTAAAAGGGCAGTGTACTTAAAGGGGCAACACATGTCTCTGTCTCTCACACACACACACATAGTCTTTCACACTCACCTCCCAACACATACTTGTATTATTGATACTTCTTGATGCTTCTTTCAAAGTGTGTTATTTTAGTTTTTTGATTGGTCTATGTATTTCATAATTTTTATTTCTCTCACGCTTAAAAATTCAATTCTTTGAGTAGTGAGTTCTAAAATGCCTAACCTGTCCTGGCTGGAGTAATTACCCCTATGGTAACTTTTTAAAAATATACATTATATCTAGGTTTTTTGTTTCTACTGGTGGCGCACATCTGCACATTACCTCGATATGGTGCACATAACAAAATTCATTCCGCACATGAATGGAAAAAATTAGAGGGAACATTGGAGGCATCCGCTGCCAAGTCCTGGACCAAGGCATAGGGCATTGTGAACGTGTGGACAGAGCTCCACGTGGCTGCTCTACATATGTCTATGCGAGGCACATCCTGAAGGCATGTCGTGGTCATTGCCTGAGCTCTAGTGGAGCTAGCCTGTATGCCAGTGAGGGGAAGTAGATTCAACAGCTGGTAGCAGAGTTTAATGCAGCCAGAAATCTATTGGGAGATTCTCTGGGTGAAGATGGCTTGTCCCCTGATTCTCAGTGCTATCACAATAAACAGTTTAAGGGGCTTTGTGATTATTTTTGTTCTCTTCAGGTAAAAGGCCAGAGCTTGTCAGATGTCGAGGGAATGGAGCCTATGTTCTTCTGCAACTGTGAATGGATTAGTAAATATGAAACTGGGAGATCACCGCTGGTAAAAAATTCAGGTGCAGGCATTAGGAAACTTTATCCTTATGGAATGCTATAAATGGCAGGACCACCATTATAGCTCCGAGTTCCCAAATCCTTCTCACCAAAGTGATAGCAACAAAGAAGGCGACCTTCATGGAGAGGAAGGACTGAGAGCAAGATGCCATTCATTCAAAAGGGGGGGGGGGGGGGGGGGATTGTTAATACCAAGAGTACCAGATTCAGGTCCTATTGAGGCGCAATCTTTTGCAGGGGTGCAAAGGTTCTTAGGAAGCCTTTCCAAAATCCAGCGGTTAGCAGGTATGTAAAAACAGTAACCCTCCACAGGAGGATGGAATGTGCTGAGGGCGAAACCTGATGTCTTGACACATAGAATGTAGTCCAGGATTTGGGGAATCTTCACGGCTTCTAGTGGAATCTTTCCTACTCTTAGAGAGAATGTCTTGTACTGCTGAGGAACCTGCCTCTTCTATAGCTGATGCCCATCCAAACACCACACTCGGAGGTGGGGTGGACATAGATTGGGATGCCTGATCTTGCCATTGTACTGGATCAGAGAGATTGGGGAAGTTCAGGATGGTAATCAGTGGACGGGATGACATGTGCAGGAGATTGGGGATCCAGAACTGTCTGGGCCAGAAGGAGGCAATCAGAATGACTGTTGCCTTGTTTCATCAGATTTTGTATATCACCCAAGGTAGGAGAGGTAGTGGAAGAAAGAAGTAGTTGAGTTGGTCTGACCAGGAGAGAAAAACGATTACTAACCTTCTTGTAACTGTTGTTCTTCAAAATGTGTTGCTCATGTCCATTCCAATTAGGTATGCACGCACCGCATGCACAGCAGCCAAAAGATTTTTCCCCTAGCAGTACCCGTCAGGTCGGCCTGGGTGCCCATGGGGGTCGCGTCTTCATGGCGCTCAATATAGGGCCCTGCCAACCCGCCACCCCCTCAGTTCCTTCTTAACGCCAGTGATGGCTAGCTGGAACACCCTTAGCTCTTGCCTGGGCAAGCACGTCTTCGCAGTGTCCTGGTATATAGTTGTTTATAGTCAGTAGTTTTAGTAGTTATATTCTACAAGTTTCATTTGTGCCCCCCACCCCAACACTCTCCCGGCACCGGGACATGCCTCGGTCCCCGAGTTTTAAAGCCTGCAAAGACTGTGGCAAGTCTATGCCCAGGAGCAGCCCATGCACTTTGTGTTTGAGGGAGAGCCATTTGAAGGAGCACTGCAAGATCTGCAAGGGGTTTCACCCCAGAACCCTAAAAGACCGGGAGGGACCAGCATCTCAAATTCTCCGACTCCAGGCACACAGTGCGCATGTGTAACCCACAATGAAATACAATAGGGACCATCACTCAAAGAAGAACAACCTGGATTTGCCCTCCCTGCATTCACCAATATACAGGCTGTCTGCATTCCTGGTGTTCAGTACATTCACTCATCAAGAAGTTCTGAACACCCTAAAAAAGTCTTGATCCAAGACCTATGAATCCGACCCATGTGACCCCTGGCTTGTGAAAGAGTCATAAGCAACTGATGCCCCACACAACTGAAAAAGCCAACTCCTCATTAATCCACCTACAAAACAGAAGAGAATATTATCGTATTTCTCACCGTTGAGCTCAAAGAGATCTCTGTAACATCTATCTACCTGCCAGAGATACTTTTCAATTTCTTCAGACTGCCCACACAACAACGAAGTGTACCATATGAATCATAATTGGTGATTTCACCAGCCATACCACTCAATAAAGCTATACAGAGAACAATGACAATGGCCGTGACGTGTGCAGGTGCTCATCACTTAAGCCTGATTCATCACTTGAAGCTACATAGTTCTTTTAACAGTTGCTGGTAGAATCATAGAAAATTAGGGTTGGAAGAGACCTCAGAAGGAGGTCTCAAAGCAGGACCAACCCCAACTAAATCATCCCAGCCAGTGCTGTGTCAGCCAGGGCTTTGTGTTTATACTCACTCATAGAAGTGTGAGTATAAACCTGACCTTGCCTTTGTTAGCACTACATTAGCTCTCACACATAGAAAATTGGTGCTATACTCAATTCCGAGATCACATCATCATCCTATTGGAATTGAGGTACATGCTGCTGTCATTCCTATCTTTACACCGTTCTGATGTCAGTTCAACGTTGAATGCAAACTGGCTGGCATTCTCCAAAGATCCTGACATAGCTGTCAGACCTATTGAACCAATACCTAAGAACTACATCCACTTTACTGATGCTGTATGTCGCTCTGCTAGGAGAAACCTACCTTGTCAGAGGGAATAACCCCTGCCTAACACCCCAGTCAGCTATACTGTAGGAGGCATACAAAAATTCTAAGACCACGTCTTTGCCTATGACAATAGCAGCTAGCAAACATTTACTGTCAGAAATTACTCAAGAATGCCTAAAATCCTAGCAGAACTTGATAAAATCCATGGATATGACCCATAACAGCAAAAAAGCATGGTCAACCATATACATAAGCTCTGACAATACAAAGATGAGTGGACATTTCAACATCTCAGCTGATCAGATCGCCCACCCAATGCTACTCAATGGGAAGGTTAAGCGGACCACTTCCAACTGGTCATTACTCCAGCAAATACCCCCGGATATATCCCACAATCTAGATCTTACAGTGTCTTTCTCCCTGAAGGAAGTGGACGCTGGCATCAATGCCTGAAAACAGGGAAAGCAGCAGGCCAAGATGACATCTGAACTGGTCAGATAAAAATTTCAGCCCACATACACAGAAGTGGCTCCTATGTTCAATACCAGTTTCATCCAGCTCAAGCTCCTGAAAACCTGGTGAAAAGCAAAGGGAGTGGCCCTTTTTAACCATCCAACCCAAAAAACTTTCAACCTATCTCACTCCTGTGTGATATTTTAAAATTGTTTGAGTGACTACTGTTATTCTGCCTTACACCACTTATCGAACCACTTCTTATCAACAAACACAGGCTGGTTTTTGCTGGGGTCGGTCCTGTCCTGTACAGCTTCTGAATTTGACAACATATTGAAGATGGACATGAAAGGGGATTCATTATGAGAGCAATGTTTGTTGATCTCTCAGCCACTTATGATAGTCAATCATCGAGGATTCCTTGCCAAGGTACTAAAGTTAACAAAGAACCACCACTTCATGAAACTAATACAGACCATAGTGGAGGACTAAAGATTCTTCATGAACTTTTGTGACAAACAAAGCTGATGGTGATGACAGTAGAATGGCCTCCCAAAGAGTATTGTCTTAGCACCTACATTATACAACAACATCTACACAAACAACCCCAGAAAAAGATGCTTTATCTATGTAGATGATCTGTGCATCACCACACACACACACACACACACACACACACACACACACACACACACAGCACAAGGAGTTTGACATTAATAGTTTGGTGAATGCACTTAACCTAGCCAAGTACAGTAAAAGATTTGTTATCCGGCATGTTGGGGGGGGAATTGGGGGGGGGGGGTTAATAAAAAAATGCCTGTTAACTAAGACTTACACTTACCAATGGAATACCAATTTTCAAAGAATTAGAATACAATAAAATCAATAAAGAATAAAATAGTATACAGGTACTCACCAATCCAGTAGTAGTACTGCACTGTAGAATGGTTGGTTTCTTGAAGCACTTAGGTGTATACAGGTAAAATTTTTGATACAGTAGGTTATCTTATGACACTACATATCACTATGGGCAGTGCATGGCGTACACCCAGATCACTAAAAATACACTTAACACTAAAACTATACTGAACATAATTTAATCTTTCTTTGATGACTCAGAAGGCACTTCAGGATCTTGCAGTGCCTCATCATTATCAACATCAATTCTCATTATAGATGTAGACGGTGCAGGTGATTGGGCTGAATCTGTCATGACCCTATGACAAATCCTGGAAGCTGCTTTTTTGAATAAATCCCTGATATCAGCTTGCTTATTGTCTTCTGCCTCCTTTGCATAAAAAAGAGTGCAGAATGTGCAATTGCCTCACCTCCTGGGCAGTATACTAGTCCCGGTTACTAGATTGAAGATTTGTATTGGGAGGTATCAGAAATGCCGGTTAATAGAGCTTCCTGGTTGATAAAGTGCCGGATAATACAGTTTTTACTCCTGGGGAATTCTGCACCACTGCGCATACGCAGAATTTATGTGCCCTGCAGATTTCTTTGCTTCCCCACAGAAAAATGACTTTCTGACAGGGAAGCGAAGGGAAGCCACAAGAGTGGTCATGCGACTATCCCCAGCAGTATGTTTCAGGTGCCCAGGGCAGCCAGCAGAGATGTAAGTCACTGTGGGGCAGGAGGCAGGACTGGGGAAGACCCGGCTGGTGGCTCCTACCCTGCACCGGGCTCAGCTGCTAGTCCCGGCTGTGCGGTATGCCACCCCCCGATTTCTCCCTCAACTGCAGGAAGCTCTGCAAACTCCCCCACCCCGCCCCTGCTTCCTGCACCCATCGTTCCTCAGCTGCAGGGGGAGGGATCCCTGTACAGGGAGCTGCTCCCCCATCCGCCCAACCCCTGTGAATCCAGACCTCCTCATATGCAGACCCTCCCACCAAGCCTCACCCCCCCGCACTCAGACCCCTCTCCCAATGAGTCCTATTCCCCCTGCACTTGGACTATCCCGTTGAGCCACCCGCACACTGATTCCCACTCCACCGAGCCACAATCAGCTACACCTGGATCCCAACCCCACTGAGCCCCACTCCCCCAGCATCTGGATCCCCCACTAAGCCCCTCACACCCAGACCCCCCTGCTGAGCTCTATCCCCCCCACACTCAAACCCCCCACCACCTTCACCTGGATGCCCCTGCAGACTCCCATCACTGTTGCACCCAGAACCCGCCCCAACAAACCCCTGTGCATCCAGATCCTCCCCATACCTGGATTCCCCATTTAGCCGCCTGCACCCAGATTGCTCCACACAGAACCCTCTCAACCCACACCTGGATCCCCCCACATTAAACCCCTCCACTTTTGGATCCTGCCTTGCTGAGCCTGCCTGCCCACACCTGGTTCACCTGGCATGGAGGAGCAGGGCCCTGGGATGATTCTGGGGCAGGCCTGGACCTTGCACTGTGCCAGGGTTGGGCGCAGCCTCACCGCTGAGTCCATGTCCCGGAAGGCAGCTGCACAGTGATCTCCCACCTCTATGCAGCCAGTGGTCTGTGCTCCCCAATGCCATGCTGGAGCCTCCACATTTATAATACAAATAAAATTTGCAGAATTTTGCAACAGAATGCCCTCAGAAGTATACTATGTAGCCAACCAACAACAGGCAAAGAAGCAAAGATGCAAATCAGTGTATTGGCTGCTTGCACAAAGCTGGCTGAAATTGGAAGGCCTTCTCCTTTGAGATCTCTCTCTAAAGTGGATAATCTGACTGTCGGAAATACTTCTGGGAATACTGTCGGTATTGCTGCTACTGTTATTGCTGACCCTCGTGGAAACATCTATCACTGGGCTATAAACTCCCAGCAAACAAGGGACAATGCTTGAAACCAAGTGAATGCATTACACCAGGCAAAAACAAACTATCAAACTAACTAATCTAACACTAAGGTACTAATACTAACTATATACCAAAAAAAAAAAAAAAAAAACCTCTGAGTTAACAAGAAAAAGGTGAGGTAAATACCACACAGAACACTCCAACTTAAGCTGCAGACGGTGAGAAGGAAGTGAGGAGGGTCAGGGCAGTGCCGCTCGTAAATAGCTATGGGAGGGGCTATGAGGGACAGAAGGCACGAGTGCTGCCCTGGCACGTACTGCTTAGCAACGTTCTCTGGCTTCAGTGTGCATGGTGCATGCACACCTGAGTGGAATACATATCTGCAGCTACTCACTTAAAGAGGAACTGGAGTGGTGGCAGGTCTGCATCTCCCTATATTCCCTCATCCTGGAGCACGAGGGTGTCTACAGCACAGGCACAGACACTGCTGATGAAACTCTCCAATCCAGAGTGCACAGGCGCACACACACAGCCTGATGTGAATCACACACAGGGATGCTATTTAAAGAAGAATTAGCTGAACATGACAGAATGACATTGTGGCCAAAAGGGCTAATGCAATTATTGGATGTATAAACAGGGGAATAGCAAGTAGGAGTAGGGAGGTTCTATTACCTCTATACTGGCATTAGTGCAAGTGCTACTGGAATAGTGTGTTCAAGGAGAATTTTTGAAAGATTGGAGAAAGTTCAGAGACGATCCATGAGAATGATTACATTATTTGAAAACACACCAATAAAAATTGAAGCTTAACTATTGGGTAAGTGTTATTTTCACCATACACACAAACCAATGAAAAAATATTTTCATCAATGAACAAAATTTACAGATAGGCAAAATACAAAAAATGCTGCTTGAGAACTCTGATTTAAGCATTTTTACTTCGTATATCACTGCTCTACAGCCAAAATGCTTCTGAAATAAATGTAGTCAAACTTTACTAATTCTGGGTCACTGAGAACGAAAATGATGCTTAAAATTGTTGATTGGCTCTAGTTTTCAAGATATGCTATTGGGTCAGTATATACGACCCTTGACTTGGGAATGGCGGAGGATAAGTGAGTTATAAAGGGAAGGGATCTCAATTTAAACCAGAAATGACTAAAATACATCTTTGACTGGATCTATGAATAAATCTATGACTGGGTTTGGACAGTACTTGCTTTTTAGGCAAAACAATGAATGATGCAATCTGAAGCTGGTATTGCGTCATACAGGATATGAATTGCATCATGTTATTCCTAGAAGTCATGGATAATGCAATCATAACGAAGCTTACATCACTCTGCTGAACAAATTGCCCTATATCAGCTCTAGAAAACATACAGTGTCGTGCTCTCTTATTTGTCAGTGTTTGATTTTGCAAAGGGACACATTTCTGTTTAGCCAAAGTGAGCAGAGATGCCTCGTACTTGTGTGAACAGTGCAGATAACTTCTGCTATGTTTGTGGTGAAGTGACTTTTGCATCACAAAAGCGCAGTATAACCACTATGGTTAAGAAAGCCTATCACCTTTATTTTGGCTGCAAAATTGGAGATCAGGACAAGAGGTGGGCCCCACACATATGCTGCAACACTTGTGCAACAAATCTTCGCCAGTGGTTGAACAGGAAAAGGAAATCTATGCCTTTTGCAGTGCCAATGATTTGGAGAGAGCCAACAGATCATACCAGCAATTGTTACTTCTGCATGGTGCCTCCAGTTGGGAAAGGTGTGTCAAAGAAGAAAAAGTGGACTGTGCATTATCCAAACATTCCATCAGCTATACGCCCAGTACCCCACGGAGAAGGACTGCCGGTTCCTGATGCACCAGAATCATTCTCACTTGAGTCAGACGAGGAAGAGGAAGAGGATGAAACTTCTGGTCCTGAACCATCAATGTCACAGGACCCACATTTTCTCCCATCCTCCTCCTCTGAACCACACCTCATAACACAAGGTGAACTGAATGACCTTGTCAGGGATTTGGAACTACCCAAGAGTAAGGCAGAGCTGTTGGGCTCCAGACTACAGCAGTGGAATCTCCTGGCAGGTGATGTTAGGGTTTCCATGTTCCGTGACCGTCAAAAGGATCTTGTCCCATTCTTCTTCATGGAAGGTGATCTTGTAGCCTGCAACAACATCGATGGTGTGATGGCAGCCCTCAACATCGTTCACGATCCAGATGAGTGGAGACTGTTCATTGATTCATCGAAGACGAGTCTTAAAGCTGTTTTACTGCATAATGGCAATGTTTTGCCATCAATTCCAGTTGGTCATGCAGTCCATATGAAGGAAACCTATGACAACATGAAAC
Organism: Platysternon megacephalum; assembly: GCA_003942145.1. Taxonomy (NCBI): domain Eukaryota; kingdom Metazoa; phylum Chordata; order Testudines; family Platysternidae; genus Platysternon; species Platysternon megacephalum. The sequence goes on along the minus strand of QXTE01000042.1, from coordinate 7,272,120 downwards.
AACTTTTGAGGTGCATAAACTATGACCAACATCAGTGGCAGCTTTGTGGCGATTTGAAGGTTGTTGCTCTCTTGCTTGGTCTGCAGGCTGGATACACAAAGTACTGCTGTTTTCTCTGCGAATGGGATAGTCGTGCAAGAGATTCCCACTACATCAAGAAAGATTGGCCACTCCGACAGTCATTGGAGCCTGGGAGGAAAAGTGTTCAGCATCCACCACTTGTTGAATCAAGGAAGATTTTGTTACCACCCTTACACATCAAGCTGGGTCTGATGAAGAACTTTGTCAAGGCCATTGACAAAACACAAGCAGCTTTCAAGTACCTCCGTGGAAAATTTCCAAGGTTAAGTGAAGCTAAGATAAAGGAAGGTGTCTTTGTTGGTCCTCAGATTCGTGAACTTCTTCGAGATGATGCATTTGACCATGCACTGCGTGGCAAGGAAAAGACGGCATGGAAAGCCTTCCAGTTAGTGGCAATAAATTTTCTCGGAAACAACAAGGCACACAACTACAGGTTGTTGGTGGAAAACCTCCTCAAGGCATACAAAAGCCTTGGTTGCAACATGTCACTAAAGATACATTTTTTGCACTCTCATCTAGATTTTTTTCCACCGAACTGCGGAGCAGTGAGCGACGAGCACGGCGAGCGATTTCACCAGGACATTGCAACAATGGAGAAACGCTATCAGGGCAAATGGAGCCCATCAATGCTTGCAGACTATTGCTGGACAGTGACAAGAGATGCTCCATTTAATGAATACAAGAGACAAGCCAAGAAGCGCCGAGTAGACACTGAATAGGACTAAACTATGTACATAATAGTTTTTTGCCTTTTGTTTCATAATAAATTTTATTTATATAACCCTTTTGCTGATTTTTAAAGTGTTACATAAACAGGACAGGTGAAATATTATCATGTAAAGCAACCATAAACACATGAAAAGACCTAGGTTTACAATTTATGATTAAAACTCTACTATCTACACAATATACATAGACATAAAATGTAAAAACTTAAATATCTTAGAAACAGTAGCCAATCAGTTGTTTTAATTGTCATATTTGAATTCAGCACATCAAAACACATAATAAATATCACATTTTATCTCTGAAGCAGACGACTTCTCAAAAATTGTAGACCAGTGTATTTTGACAAGCGATGTTGACAATTTGTGTTTCAATAGTTATAAAGCTCTAAATGTTTGAATCTCAATGTCTACTGCCAGTAATAATTATTCTGACTCCCCCCACCATTAATTTCCTGCAACTGTGAAAATTTAAATTGTTAAAAATAAAGCATGCTTTAAAAACAATTACATCTGTTGACATCATTAAAAAATAAAAATCGAATTCTACCAAGCCCACTTGTAAAGAAAGATTCAAGGACCTCAATCTTTTTATCTTAAAGAGAAAAGATTAAGGGGTGACTAAATCAAAGTCTATAATATCCAAAGAAATTTTTATGTGGGCTGTTCAATCTAGCAGACAAAGGTATAAGAAAAGCCAATGGCTAGAAGCTGAAGCTAGACAAATTCAGACTGGAAATAAGGTGCCAATTTTTAACAGTGAGGGTAATTAACCACTGGAGCAATTTATCAAGGATTATGATGTATTCTCCATCACTTGGAAGTTTTAAAAATGAGGTCTGGATTTTTTCTAAAGTTACCTGTACACTGCACATTGCTGTCAGCACTGTGTAAGGTACATGTAGCTACACACCACAGCAAAAAGCAGGCTGCATCCATACCACGATGCATAGCTACACTTGTCAGTGAAAGGTTCTAGCTAGGCATGTAAAAGTTTAATCAGTTAACCGATAACTGAAACCAATAAGTATCAAGCTTAATGGTTAAACGCCTCTGCCCCCCCGCACACCTAGGGGGATCCTGGCTGCAGGCCCCGTGCCCGGGGATCCCGGCTCCCCGGGTAAAATGCGGGGGTGCTGCAGCACCCCCCCACACCCTTACCTCCCTGGTTAAACATTTAACCAATAGAATTTTAATAGGTTATACGGTTACTGCTTTTACATGTTATTTACATCCCTAGTTCTGACAGGGGGAAAGCAGATCTCTGCTACTCAAGCTCTTCCCTGCTGCCTCCCTTCTGCCAGAGCCCTTTCCTGCGGCTGGATTCTTTCTCTACAGCAGATGAAGGCTCCAGCAGCGGGGAGCTGGTGGAGCCTTTCCCCACTGCCTCCTCATTGATGGAACCTTTTCCAACTGCCAGTCTCTCCCTATAGCGGGGGAAGGCTCCAACAGTGGGGAGGCAGGGAGATACTAGACAAGGAAGGACTGTTTGTGAGAGCCATGTTGGGTATATGCCCGGGTATAGACCCACAGGCTTCAGGCGTGCCTTTACTCACCATAGCACTGTAGATAGTGAGGCATTGCTTTTTATACCCATCTTAGGGGGGAGCTAGCCATGTAGGTATTCTATATGCCCCCATAAGAAAAGTGCAGTATAGACTTACTCTAAGAGAGATGCTCCAGTTCAAACAGGAAGTAATTCAGGGAAATATAATGGCCTATGCTATGCAGGTCAGACTAGGTCAGGGGTAGGCAACCTATGGCATGTGTGCCGAAGGCGGCATGCGAGCTGATTTTCAGTGGCACTCACACTGCCCGGGTTTTGGCCACAGGTCCGGGGGGCTCTGCATTTTAATTTAATTTTAAATGAAGCTTCTTAAACATTTTTAAAACCTTATTTACTTTACATACAATAGTTTAGTTATATATTACAGACTTATAGAAAGAGACTTTCTAAAATCATTAAAATGTATTACAGCCACGCGAAACCTTAAATTAGAGTTAATAAATGAAGACTCGGCACACCACTTCTGAAAGGTTGCCGACCCCTGGACTAGATGATCACAATAGCCCCTTCTGCCTCAATCTTTGAAACAAACATAGCAATATTTGTATATATAGATATGTTTAAAAATTCCAAAACAAGACAATCCACTGCAAACACTTCTCCCTCTGGGAAGAGGATGAGAGAACAAACGTGAAAGTTTTTAGTCACACTGCTTAATGCACTAGTGGAAGGCACAGTGTAAGTACCAGTGATGAGCATAGTATAAGAACCTGTATACGACACAATTATATGAGGCCCCATTCCTTTTAGTTCTCCATCCTTTAAAGCCACTTCGGATACAATTAAGCTCCAAGTTGTACAGAACCCCATTTTCATAGACATTTTGTTTTAATACAACTATTAAAAATTGTAACATTTTAAAGAAAAAAAATCAACGTGAATGTTACACCAACTGCAATTTGAGGCTATCCAGTAAAGGAGAATTACCTTTAATGCTCTCCAAAGGATAGGTTGATACAATCTGTACAGCATTTCTTCAACTCCCTGACGAACTTTACTTTGTTTGTGAAAGTAACTCAGTAACTGTCAAAGCAAAACCAATGTTAATGCATGAAATATATTTCATATGCTACATTCAATACATTTGAGAAAGGCAGCTTGTTTTATTCCACTATGTCTTTTACAAAAGAAAATTGACTTTTTTAGTCTGTATAAATACAATAAAACTACTTAGACAAGAGATACAATTATTTTAGGTCAAGCTAGTCTATGTATTAAAGTGTTCTCATTTTAAAATAGGAAAAGCAGAAAGAGGTATGGTCTCTCACTAGCTCAGATCTACACAGATGTGCAATTAGGAAGGGCAAAATCATGGCAAGAGTGTCTTTTTCTCAGCTCCCTTTCCCTTATAATTTTTCAGGGAGAAGAGGACAAGACAGACAGCAACTTTAGTGCTGAGGAAGCATATATGGGAGGCACAAACACCCCTTTATATTATTAAAAATGAAGGAATGTTACTTAGTAGCTCATGTCCTCCAAATACATTACCACTGTAGATTATTTATTATTAAAGAAATGGAGACATGCCCTGGTCAGAAGAGGGCATATTCACTCCATGCAATACACAAGATTTAAAAGCTTGTATTTAGCAGTGTCTAATACTGAGGTCCTCAGCTTTTCTCTAATTCAACTATAAAAACAAAAAAACCTAAAAACAGAATAGTACAAAGAGAAGGAATAAAGACAAAATTGCAGGTCTACTTGTTCCACTTGCTCAGAGGTGTTACAGGGCAGCTCCTCCATTTGAAGCGTTCGATCAGAGCCTTAAATGCAATTACCTCTCAGTGGAATATTTCAGGTATTAAAAATGAAAGTTAGCCCATAATGAAAGAAAGTCCATAAGTGGGACTCTTCGGAGGTAAGATTTGTATTATGTATCTAGCACAAATTTTGGTTGAGNAGGAAAGAAAAAAAAAAAAAAAAAAAAAAAAAAAAAAAAAAAAAAAAAAAGTGTTGAGTCAAGAGGCCATGGAATTTGTCTGATAATGATGGGCCAATCCAAGGTGCCATGGAGGAGACATGTGGCAGTTTATGTCTCGACTCCTCCTTTTTGTCTTTCGTCTCTGTGGCACGGCTGGTGCCAGACGTGCCGGGAGAGTCGAATGTACTCACTCTTAGCCATCGGCACCGGAGGTAGAGACCACGCAGGGGACTGTTTCTTTTTCTATGGTTCCCGCTGCGCAGAGGTCGAGGCTCTCTTCCTCTTTTCTGAAGAGGATGGAGCCGTGCTCCTTGATGGTTCAGACCACATTGGTGAGCACTTTCCGGAGGACCTATGGTTGTCCTTGTCTGACCATGGGAGAAGAGATTTCTTCATTAGGATCATCTTCAGGTGGAGAGGTCCCGGTTTCGGTGGACTCATGCCTTTAAGTTGCTGCAATGAACGCACTTAGAAGGAATAGACATCCGAGGCACCTCCCACAGTTGAGAGTGACCATCAGATCTAGGCATTGCCCCATGGCATGAGCCGCATCTCTTAAAGCCAGAGTAACCTGGCATAGTCCTTAACGTTAATGTTCGTGGCCTGAGGGGGGAACTACGAATTAGAGAAAACTAACAAAGCAAAGAATATTTTTTTTTTTTTTAAACACAAATTAACTATGAAAACTACAGTAAAGAAAAGTTATTTAACTACTATTTTCTATTTTTTTTTAAACTCTAGGGAGAAAGGGCTGTCGCACTGCGGAGAGCTCCGTCTTCAGCCAAGGAACTGAAGGGGGCAGGCCGCGCACGCGCGCTCAACGGGACAAACAGGAGTGCGCGTGCGGTCCAACCGAGCACTGCTATGGAAAAGCCTCCGATCAACGGCGCCAGGACACACCATCACGTGAAGTGGAGCACCCACAGGGACAGCTCTCAAAGAAGCAGCTTGGTTGAGGTGGTGGAGTCAGAGGTGGTGAAGTCAGAGGGTGGATCGTCCAGCTGCTCCTCTTGCTGTTCTTTCCAAAGTGCCTCTTCCCACCCCTGGTCCACCCCCTCCCTCCGAGCACACCACGTCCTCGCTCCTCCCTCCTCCCCCTCCAGCCTCCTGAATGCCGCAAAACAGCTGGTTGCTGCGGGTGGGAGGTGCCAGGAGGGAAGGGGGAAGCTGTGCGCCTCCCACCTGCAGCAATCAGCTGTTTTGCGGCATTCAGGAGGCTCTGGGGAGCCGGGGGGGGGGGGGGGAGGGCTGCGTGCCGCGTCCTTGCTCCTCGCCCCCAGAGCCTCCTGAATGCCACGAAACAGCTGATTGCTGCAGGTGGGAGGCGCGGGGAAGGAGGGGGGAGTTGCTGATCCACGGGGCTGCCAGAGGGCGGGAGGTGCTGGGGGGGAGGGGAGAGGAAGGAAGCTGATAGGGGGGCTGCTGGCTCACCCTGGTTCCAAGCCCCCACGGCCAAACAACGTTATAAACAAACATTGAGCAACTTTAAATGAGTATGTTCTCTAATAGACCGGCGATGTAACAACGTTAACTAGGATGACATTAAGTGAGGAGTTACTGTACTGAAAGTTTACATAGCTTTTCATTGTCATTAAGGGAATATATCTTTATAAAAACAACTTTAGCCGCTGATGCTGCAAATATTTATGCAGGTGCTTAATACTATGTACACAAGTAAACATATTGAAGTCAGTTGCATTAGTCATGTGAGTAAAGTTATATATTTGCTTAAGTGCTGCAGGAACAAGTCCTTAATTTTCAATATTTTGTTTTTTTGGTTATCATGATTTTATAATATTGAAATAAGATATCCTACCAACTAGCAGTATTTTAAAAACAGCACTTATAAATTTAGTTCACTATAAATTTTACAACCTAAAATTGCAAAAAATAAATTTGCAAATTTTAAAATTAGTTTTAAAAAGCCTCAACCCAACTTAAATGCATGTTTTAAAAAATACAAGCTATTTAAATCATTTCATAGATGCCTGCAGTAGACTGAAGCCTCTACAAAATACAAGAAACAGTTCCTGTAATAATTATTTTTAAATATGTGCAGATCACTTAGGGAACAAAATGTTCCTTCCCAGATATAAAAGTTTTATTATGAAATGCTCACTGAAATCTTATTGTACACTGAATAATAAGATTACTACATCATTGCATGCCTTCATCTCCAAAGTCTCTGCCATGAGATACATCCAAACAATCAAGACATTGATTCCTAATAGATTGAAAATGCAGACTCATCACCAAAATATTTCAAGAATTAAAGCCTATTCTGAAACATGCAATAGTCAGAGTGAAGAAGTTAAGAACTGAATTCTTCTAATTTATATACAATTAAAATATTGAAAGCAACAGGCACTGCTGTATGTCAAAAACCAAAGTATGGCAGAGAACCCTGCAGTCATCACTGGTCTTATACCAGAAAGAGTCACTTCCAAAAAATAAAGTTTTGGCCTGATTTTCAGATGTTCTAACACTCCCACTGACTTCAAGGTAAGTTGCAGATGCAGANAAAAAAAAAAAAAAAAAAAAAAAAAAAAAAAAAAAAAAAGGAACCCATTCCAAAATAAAGTTGGAGTTGTGGTTGAAAATTTTCTATTTATAGAAAGGAAAACATCTTAGAAGAATGTTTTAAAAACCCAAATATTAGAAAGCCAGGAAATTAAGTTCAGTAAACAAAAAACAATCCATTATGAACGACCATTACTTGGAATCTATGATGAAGTCTGTATAGGTTTGTGTGATGCATACTGTATATGACTACTACAAGGTCAAGATGCTAAGATGTGTCGGGGCAGGAAGTTTCAACAAGTTTTCTTCTTTGATGATTATAGTCATTAACTCCTAAGCAACGTTAACATATCACCATATACACCAACTTCATTTCGACAATATTTACATGCCAGATAGTTACCAACGACGTTGGCTGGTACACAATCTCTGATTAACCTTCCCACTTTTGCTAAATTTGTTACCTGTATGGCAGTTTATCCAGCTAAAGTTATTGTTAAGAGTACCTTAAACATCAATTTACATACTTTGAAACTTTCCTGTCCCCCAAAATGAACCTTAATTTAGAAAATGCCCTGGTTTTCTAATGTTTTATTTTAGATCTACTATGTTGTATAAAGGTTTTTTCCCCCCCTTTAAGTTACTTCTATTTTCTCAATATTAAAATTGTGTCTGGGAGTCTTTTTTTGTGTCTTGCAAGTGTTTAAGAATTGCTCAGTGAAATGGATCCATGTTGCTGTTGGAGTTCATAATCTCCATTGAGGTATATGCAGGGCTTCTAATCCAGTGTTAGAGGAAGGCGCTGAAAGATAGTCTGGCAGCAGAGAGTTTCCAAAGCATTATCCTACTGGATTCCCCATCAAAAAAACCAGCCAGATGAACTGGCCATGAGTGGTTAGCTCTCTGAGGAATGGAGTTCTTAGACTAAGTTACCATGAATAGAACTTCAATTAGTAGCTGCTAGAAGCAGGGAATGGTCTCCCTATCTAATTGAAAGAAGGAGCTGTTTTCATGACTGCGACACTCTATCCATGAGATAAACTCAGTTATGAATGAGAAGCAAGAGCTGATTTGGGAAACATGAATCCTCTTCAAGAAGCAGCTTCTGCCAGCACTATGAACAGAAGTAAGGAGCATGGGCTGCCAGATACCATCACAACCTATGGCAATAAAATAGGCTGTCTCTAAAGACCAGGGGCTAGAAAGTTCCCATTAGACCAACAGCACATAACTGTACTCCTAAACCAGGGGCGGGCAAACTTTTTGGCCTGAGGGCCGCATCGGGTTTCAGAAATTGTATGGAGGGCCGATTAGGGGAGGCTGTGCCTCCCCAAACAGCCAGGCGTGGACCGGCCCCCGCCCCCTATCCGACCCCCCCGCTTCTCGCCCCTGACGGCCCCCCGGGACTCCTGCCCCATCCAACCCCCCCTGTTCCCTGACGCCCCCCCCCCAGACCCCTGCCCCATCCACCCCCCCTACTCCCTGTCCCCTGACTGCCCCCGGACTCCCCGCCCCTAGCTGCCCCCCATCCAACCCCCTCTCCTTCCTGACTGCCCCCCCGCCCGGGACCCCTGCCCTATCCAGCCACCCCTTCTCCCTGAGTGCCCCCGGACTCCACGCCCCATCTTCCCCCCACCCCTAACTGCCCCCCACCGCCCCATCCAACCCCTCCTCTCCTTCCTGACTGCCGCCCCCCCAACCCCCCCGGGATCCCTGCCCCATCCAACCACCCCTTCTCCTTGACCACCCCCGGAACCCCAGCCCCCATTCAACCCCCCTGTTCCCTGCCCTCTGACCAGGGCTGGCTCCAGGTTTTCTGCCGCCCCAAGCGGCAAAAAAAAAAAAAAAAGCTGCGGCAGCGCGATCGTGCCACTCCACTCTTCAGCGGCAATTTGGCGGCAGGTCCTTCGTTCTGAGAGGGACTGAGGGACCCGCCGCCGAATTGCCGCCGAAGACCCGGATGTGCCGCCCCGATAGCGGACGGAGTGCCGCCCCTTGGTATTGGCCGCCTCAAGCACCTGCTTCTTTAGCTGGTGCCGGCCCTGCCTCTGACTGCCCTGACCTCTATCCACACCCCGGCCCCTGACCATCCCCCGAACTCCCCTGCCCTCTATCCAACCCGCCTCCCCCGCACCCTGCCCCCTTACAGGCAGCTGCACCGTCCGGCTGGAGCCAGCCATGTACCGCGCAGCACAGAGCACCGGGTCAGGGGGACTCTGCAGCTGCGCTGCCCCAGGAGCTCACCGCCTAGAGCAGGGGTAGGCAACCTTTCAGAAGTGGTGTGCCGAGTCTTCATTTATTCACTTTAATTTAAGGTTTCGCGTGCCGGTAATACATTTTAACGTGTTTTAGACGGTCTCTCGCTATAAGTCTATATTATATAACTAAACTATTGTTGTATGTAAAGTAAACAAGGTTTTCAAAATGTTTAAGAAGCTTCATTTAAAATTAAATTAAAATGCTGATCTTTTAAAAGGCATGGGGCTGGCAGCTGGGACCCCAGACCTGGGGGGGAGGAGGGGGGCAGGGATGAGGGCTGGGGGGGTGGGTGGAGGTGCAGGGCAGAAGGCTGGGGGTGTGGGGGAGTTCAGGGGTACAGGGCAGAGGGCTGGGTGTGTGTGGGGGTACAGGGCAGAAGGCTGGGTGTTGGGGGGGTACAGGGCAGAGGGCTGGGTGTGTGTGGAGGTGCAGGGTAGAAGGCTGGGTGTGGGGGGGGCGTTCAGGGGTGAGGGCAGAGGGCTGGGGGTGTGTGGGGGTGCAGGGTAGAAGGCTGGGTGGGGGGGGGGGCGTTCAGGGCAGAGAACTGGGTGTGTGTGGAGGTGCAGGGAAGAAGGCTGGTGGTGGGGTTCAGGGGAATTAAGATTGTTCCTGCACGTTTTAACAGCAGACTGCATATTTAGCCCTCTCTTTTTTAAATTTCTACCTTTTTTGAGAAATGTAACTGATCTAAAGCTACCTCTCCGTGGGGTAATTAGTGATGCTGCTGCATTTGGTTTGCAGCTAAGATCCCTGCATAGAACTGAGGGGTGATAGGAAGGGGGGAAATGGAGGGGAGGGAAAAGGGGGGAAAGGTCTATAAAGTTTTATTGGCCTGGAAAACAGGAATTCAGTTGTGAGCAGATTGTTAGCCAAATTCAGCAGCACTGGAGTTTATCACCCCTGACTTCATGAATAGGTGTCAATGGGAATTTCCATCAAGGGATTCAGTTCATAGGGGAATCTGTTCTGGCAAGCCACAAACCCATTATATTTGCAAGCATCTCTGCAAAATATTACTGTGATTTGTCTTGAGAGATTTTAATTAGCTGTTGGGGAAATGCGTGAGTGAGCTGGCATGGCTGCTCTCAGTACAGCCCATAACAGCCAGGGGTTGTTCAGGGGTGAGGGCTGGGGTGCTCGGCTTGTGGGGGTGCTCCCAGCCCCCTGCCCTGAGCGGCTCAGGGCAGGGGGCTGGAAGGGATAAGCCCTGTTCCACCCGCTTCCCCAAGGCCCCGTCCCTATCTCTTCTCTGTCTCCTCGGAGCAGCGAGCACGCTGCGGCTCGGCTCCGCCCCCCTTCCCCGGAGGGAGGGGGAGGAGGAGGGGCAGGAACGCACCACGTTGGGGGAAGAAGCGGGGGAGGCGGAAGCTTGGCTGCCGCAGGACCAAGCTTCTGCCTCCTGCCCCGCAGGGGAGAGCGGTGGGCGGGGGGGGCCGAGTGGGGCTGGGACTGCGGCAGGCAGCGGCGTGCCACAGAAAATCGGCTCGCGTGCCATGTTTGGCACGCATGCCGTAGGTTGCCGACCCCTGGCCTAGAGCATTGCGCCGGTGGCGCAGTGAGCTGAGGCTGCAGGGGAGGAGGAACAGCAGGGGAGGGGCCGGGGGCTAGCCTCCTGGGCCAGGAGCTCAGAGGCCAGGAAGAACGGGTTTGCCCACCTCTGTCCTAAACTAATGGAAAAAGAAGCATTTAAAAAGTTATATTAGCATTCAGTTGAGAACTAATTGTTTTTAAAGCTGACTTCTTGAAAACAGTTTACATGCGATGGGCACAGCTGACGTCATTTTAAAACACAGGGGACACTAATGGGCTTAAAGTCATTGGGGGGAACTTCTTACCTATGGTACTAGTGCAACATTGAACATTGAATAATGAACTTCAAAAGCTAATTTTCACCATCTCTATTGTTTACCTTTTCATTTCACTAATTTTAAAATAAATTAACAGTGTGACAATTTCTAGTCAAGTTCACTGTGCTTTTACATAAGATACAATGCTTAGGTTGCAAATAGTGCAGGGAAGCGTATAAGTACAAACAAACCTTTTAACAGATTTTATTTTAATATTATGAAATTGAACATAAATTTATATTAAGTTATGCAAAATCCCTCCTTCTATTTTTTTGATCTTGAACACAACTTAAATTTGTACCTAAACTATGTAAGTGCTCCTTTAACTTGTTCAGATAGCCAATATTTCCAGTTAACTAAAGCAAATTAATAGATTTTCAGAATCAGTACACTATTCTTAACATAGATATACTTAAGACAAACAGAATATTCTCATATTACAATAATCTGATTTTGAAAAGGACTTTAAAAAACACATTGTGCTAGTACTGTATGTCATGTTTGACAATAACATACCTCTCTCACTTTAGGATGCACTGGAGAACTCCTAGGAAGATGAATTCCATGATGCATGAAATCCTGAATGCAATTATGCTCAAGAATCTAAAGTAAAAATGCATTACAAACTACAGTTAACATACAAGATTATAGGCGGCACAGGTAGTGATTTACTTAAGGTTGCTTGATACTTTAAGTTTTCATACTCTGTTTTCAGATGCTTATAGCTAAGCCCCTCTGTTTTCAGTTTAAACTGATTTTTACCAAAAAAATCCCGGGTTTTACAAAACTATTATTCATTTCCCCCCCCCCCCCCCCAATTTTCACCCTACTTTTGTATCATTCAGATACATAAAAAATAACTTGTTTTATTAGGAAAATACAATATATTGCATGAGATATATGTATTACAATAATACATTAGTCTGTGTGTATATGCAAAGCTGCCTGTTGAAGTAAGGGTATATTAGACTAGAAGATGCACACAATAAATAAATAGGGAAACATGCAAATTTGAAGTACATGAGCATCTGAATATACTGATGAATCTCACAGCCACCACGTACACATTTCAAGCTGTTAGCAGATAACTAGGGCTGTCAAGTGATTAAAAAAATTAATCGAGATTAATCGCATTGTTAAACAATAATAGAATACCATTTATTTAAATATTCTGGATGTTTTCTACATTTTCAAATATATTGATTTCAATTACAACACAGAATACAAAGTGTACAGTGCTCACTTTATATTTATTTTTGATTACAAATTTTTGCACCGTAAAAAACAAAAGAAATAGTATTTTTCAATTCACCTAATAAAAAGATTGCACTACAGTACTTGTATCATGAAAGTTGAACTTACAAATGTAGAATTATGTACAAAAAAACCTGCATTCAAAAATAAAACAATGTAAATCTTTAGAACCTACAAGTCCAATCAGTCCTGATTTCTTGTTCAGCCAATCACTCAGACAAACAAGATAATGCTGCCTGCTTCTTGTTTACGTCACCTGAAAGTGAGAACAGGCCTTTGCATGGCACTGTTCTAGCTGGCGTTGCAAGTTATTTACATGCCAGATGCACTAAAGATTCATATGTCCCTTCATGCTTCAACCACCATTCCAGAGGACATGCGTCCATTCTGATGATGGGTTCTGATCGATAACAATCCAAAGCAGTGCGGACCAACGCATGTTTATTGTCATCATCTGAGTCAGATGCCATCAACAGAAGGTGGTGGTTTGGGTTCTGTAGTTTCTGCATCAGAGTGCTGCTCTTCTAAGACTTCTGAAAGCAAGTTCCACACCTCACCCCTCTCAGATTTTGGAAGGCACTTCAGATTCTTAAATCTTGGGTTGAGTGCTGCAGCTATCTTTAGAAATCTCACACTGGTACACCGCTACCTCGACATAACGCCACTCGATATAACACGAATTTGGATATAACGCGGTAAAGCAGTGCTCCAGGGGGGCGGGGCTGCACGTTCCGATGGATCAAAGCAAGTTCAATATAACGCCGTTTCACCTATAACACGGTAAGATTTTTTGGCTCCCGAGGACAGCAAACAAATGTGCTGGGTCATCATCCGAGACTGCTATAACATGAAATATATGGAAGAATGCAGGTAAAGCAGATCAGGAGACATACAATTCTCCCCCCGAGAAGTTCAATCACAAATTTAATTAATGCCTTTTTTTTTTTTTAAATGAACGTCATCAGCATGGAAGTATGTCCTCTGGAACAATAGCCGAAGCATGAAGAGACATATGAATCTTTAGCACATCTGGCACATAAATATTTTATGATGCCAGCTACAACAGTGCCATGCGAACGCCTGTCCTCACTTTCAGGTGACATTGTAATGAAGAAGCGGGCAGCATTATCTCCAGTAAATGTAAACAAACTTGTTTTTCTTAGCGATTGGCTGAATAAGAAGTAGGATTGAGCGGACTTGTAGGCTCTACGTTTTATATTGTTTTGTTTTTGAGTGCAGTTATATAACAAAAAAATATATTTTTAAGTTGCACTTTCATGATAAAGAGATTGCACTGCAGTACTTGTATGAGCACTGTACACTTTGTATTGTGTTGTAATTGAAATAGATATATTTGAAAATATAGAAAAACATCCAAAAATATTTAATAATTTTCAACTGGTCTTGTTTAACAGTGCGATTAATCGCGATTAATTTTTTTTTAGTTAATCTCTTGAATTAACTGCAATTAATCCACAGCCCTAAGATAATGGTTTAAAGATCTGACACACTAAAATAGGAAGAAAACGAAAATCTGTATCAGAATGTGTTTCAGAAGACAAGAAAGTATTCAAAAGTTTTGTTTTTTTTAAAACAAACAGGAGAAAAGGATGAAATTAAATATATGTGCTGCAAATGGTGTGGCCCAAGTATTAACTGTAAATATTTAAAGGCTAATAGTTCTAAGTCTACAACAGTAAACTATTCAAATGAAAAATTTTATTTGGGGATTAGAGATGTATTGTTTTCTTAAACTCAGAGGTGGCATTGTTTTGAGTTGTCTTAGTTCTTCAGCAAGCCACATTGACTTCCATTCATCAAAGCATTAATCTACTGTACGGGTTCCCAAACTTCATTGCACCACGACCCCCTTCTGACAAAAAAAATTACTACACAACCCCAGGAAGGGGGACTGAAGCCTGAGCCCCACTGCTCCGGGGGGGAGGGCCAAAGCTGAAGCCCAAGGGATTCAGCCCCAGGCAGGGGGCCTGTAACCTGAGCCCCACCATCCAGGGCTGAAGCCTTCAGGCTTTGGCTTCGGCCCCAGGCGGTGGGGCTTGGGCCCCAGCAAGTCTAAGCCAGCCCTGGCGACCCCATTTTGAGAACCCCTGGCCTACTGAGAATACTTCTTTCCCTGTCCTTCCATCCACCAAAATAAACCTCGATATTACCCAGAAAAAATTGTAATAGTTTTTTCCACCGATTTTCACCTGTTTTGTGGTTGTGGTAATAAACACTGATAAATTCTCAGGAAAAAATAAATAAAATAAAAACCAAAAATGAAGGGTCCTACTAACTATTTTGAGCTTAATTTTTCTATGTCTCTCTTGGACTGATTTTTTTTTATGTTTCATCAAAAATTGTTCAGCCATTTCTCAGAAAAAGGTTAGGGATATAAAATGCCTCCATGCTTTAGAGCAGGGACTTGAAATTTAGCTAGGACAGTGGTCAGGTATCAAGGATGTGCTGTTTGCTATCCCCTTGAAAATCTGTCCAAATTTGGCCAAAATTACAGGCCTCTGAATTTCTCAGTTCAGAGGTGTTCAGAAGAGACTTGTTAGAGTTTGGCAGCTTCTCTGATGATTGTCTACACTAAGCATGCTAAAATTCAGGTTTGCAGGGGTCAACTTTCCCTGCAGTTGTTCCTTTCAGCTGTCAAGGGTTGCCGTGATGCTGAGCAAAGGAACAGAGAGCATAGAGACTCATGTATGCCCAATGCTCCCCCTGTTGGTGCCCAGGTAATGAGAAGGAAGGAGAGGAACTGATCCTGTGGTAATGGCAAAGTGGGGGAAAGACTGAGGGAGAGCCTCTAAGACCGGGACAAGAGATGGTCAAGGAAAGTCTGGAGAGAACAGAGGAAGAAGGGTCTAGAGTACACCTTCCCTCAGAACCTGCAATTGAACCAAGATTTCTGAGTCTTAACATTCTACAGTTGTCAGCAAACAGATGTTAAACCCACTGTGCCTTACCTCCCTTCTAGTGGCTGATCTACATAGAGCAGTGGTCCCCAACCTTTTTCGTCTGGCGGGCACCAGACGACGAGCCACGGAGGACCATGGCGGCGGATGAGCATCCGCCGAAATGCCGCCGACAAGCGGCAACGTCAATAGGCGTCGCCGCCGACAAGCAGCAGCATCCAGAGGCGTCGCCGCCAAAATGATGACGCTGCTTCTCGGCATTTCGGCGGATACTCGTCCACTGGCCAGTACACGGGCACACTTAGATGTCCCGGCGGGCGCCATAGCGCCCACAGGCACCGCATTGGGGACCCCTGATATAAAGGAGACAACCTACAACTGCTGTCAGTTATTATGTTAGCTCAAGTGGCAAAGATTTATCTAAAATATTCTAACCTTGTTTAAGAACTAAGTGAATGGCAATACAGTTCAAACTGATAAAATGTGTTTGCTTTTTAAAAAAAAACCCACGAAACTACAATAAAGTGAATGCTAAGATTGCAAAGTCAAGCATGCAAAAGTTAGGAAATGCTGAAATTAAGGTTACCCATGCAACCTTAAGTTATTTCCTTCTTTCACAAACTTCATATCAAAATCACGTTAATTTTAAAAATACTAACTGCCTACATCTGTTACCTACATTATATTTACTTATCGAAAACAGAGAAACTCCAAAATGTTGCAGAGAAATATTACAAAGCTTGTCAGAAATATCTACAGCTAAAGGTTAAGCTTTATTTCAGAAAGGCTATAATACTAAAGTATCTTAAACCTAGTTCTTACCATGGTGTCTTAAAAGAAGGGGAAAAAAAAGAGAGAGAGAGAATGAACGAACACCTAAGAAACGCGCCCTAGGCATGTAAACCCAAAAGCTTCTAGCCAGCACTATCCTTCAGGGCAAATGTGCATACTCAGTCACTGCTTGACGCTATAACTCCACAATATAAAAGGGGTGATGGCCTTCAGTTTCTTCCACTAAATTAGGAATATTGCACAAAAGATTGAAAAAAGTAGAGAAGATAGACATGCTATTTGAATCTAAATGGGCAATTAGATCAAAGAACTACAGTGGCTGTATTAATCATCCTTTCTCCTTCCAGTATTACTTCTAAAGACAGGAGATTAAGCAGCAGTTGTGCTCAGGAGATGGGTCAGAGGAATGTTTGTTGAAAACTGATTGCTTTCCCAAATAAGGCATCAGATCTAGAGGCCAAAACTGAAGGGAGAAATGTTGTATAACGGTGCGTATAAAGCTATACAACTGTCAAAAGGAAAAAATAATTCTGAACCTTTAAACTGGATCAATTTCAAAGAATCTTTAGATGAACTAATCTTAATAACAAGTTCAAATCAGAGTATGTACCTCTAAGATCTCTCCTGAAGCCTTCTTCCAAGCCCTGAAATAAATTTCTGCAACATATGCCATCAGAGATCTGTGTTAACAAATTAAGAAAGAAGAAATATCAAACTTTATACCATCTTTACAGTAAATATTTTATAAAAAGTTAATGTTTGTTGGTGTTGAGTGGCAATGGGTATTGAGGGTATTACACATTCTCTCTTTCAGCACTGTTTTTAATACCAGCAAAAATTTGAAATCTATTTTAGTAATTAATACACCAACAGAAGAATATAAAGTTTACTCAGTTACAGATTTCAAAGGAAACCTCCATTAAAATTTTATATATTTTAAAGAGAAAACCAAGCACCCACTGAATATTATTGTAGGTATTATATATTACCTCATCTTTAAAAAAAAGATAAGGGTATGTTTCCAAAGCAATGCAGTTTTTAATGTTTACATTCCAATATATGCAGTATTGTGCAGTCTCCTTTGGCAGCATACATGCTGTAATCTTATATTAATTAAATAAGAACTACAACCAAAAGAGCTAAGCATAATAGTATTTGCACATTTCAGAAGTGAGAGAACTGACGTATTTATATAGAATAAAATACTTGCACTGAATCTCAAGTGCTTTAAATTATTTAAAAAGCAAATCTGAAAAAGACAACAGTTCTAAATCAGAAGCATTATGCAGATTATTTTAACTTAAAAAGAATAACTCGGTATCTTTACTGAACAATTTGGCAATTAATCTCTGAAAATCTCTGAAAATCTCTTTAAACTGGTACCATGTAACAGTAAAATGCTACATAATTAGTAATTTATCATCAAACCAGATTAATTCTTCCAATTAGGCTAGTTTTTGGTATTCTGCAATATATTTAATTGTAGTAATCCAATCAGGACTGGTGCCCCATTGTGTTAGACAACATATAAATATACAAAGACAGAGGGTTTTCTTCACGGCTAGTTAGTACATGGCAAAATAGGGTGTGCATGTACAGCATGCTAGCCTGCAATGTACTAAACTGACTGTGCGGACCTACTATCCTGCACTAAAAAATTCCCTACTGCACATGTAGCATGCTGTACATTCACACTCCAGCTTGCCATGCACTACCTAGCCAGGGATACAAGCCATGGGTCAACCTTTTTGTGGATATATACTACATTTATATTATGAGGGGAAAAGTAAAATTTAAAACCAATACAGGTACAAATCAGCCTGTGTGTTTTTGTAATTTGTTTAAAAATATGAAGAGACAACATGAAAGCATCTGGTTCAAAGTATTTAGTTTGGCTGACAAACATCCATATATTTTGAGATTCCGTGACGTTTTGGCCATTCGGCTCCCATTCACTCTGAGAATTGTACATAGCTAAACCACCTGTTGCTACTGATTGATATAGTTGGGTTCACAATATGTTTAATACAACATTAGTTGATTAGTTTGTAAAACATATGAGAGTTGTTGGGTTTTTAGTCAGCTAAAAAAGAAAAAATATCAATACTAAAATAAAAAAATACATTCTTCATCGACACATCAGGCCCTTGGGCGCCAATCCTACAACTTATTCCTCAGAGGCAGACTCCTATGCACAACCTTACTGAAGTCAATGGGAGTCTCCACATGAAACAAGTACTATGCATCTTTTTTATACAGTACATTCCACTTATTAGCTACCTATTAGCACATCCCAAACTTCCCGCCCTGGCTGCAGCTCCACAGGAAGGTTTGTGAGGCTGCAGACAAGCACACAGTACCTTTTCTGCAGCCCTGAAAACATACCTATGGCTGGGAGGGAAGGCTACAAGCTGGACAGCTGCAGGGAAGTTTGTTGGGCTGCAACCTTGGAAAGCACATCCCAGAACTTCCTTCGCTGGCTGTAGCCCAGCAGACAGATTTGAAGAGCTATAGCCATGGAAGGAAGCTCTAGGTCGTGCCAAGCCCAGATCCACAGAGACAGGGCAGGGCACAGCCTGGAGTGCAGTCATGTGGCCCCCAGTACCCCCACTCCCCATGGAAAGTCCTGCTATCCAGGCTGCAGTTCCTCCTTCCTGCAGCTGCCAGGCCCACAGCTTCTCCTCCCGGCTACAGGCAAGGGCTGCAGCCATGGAACACGTCAAAAAGTGGCATGACTGTTGCCAATATTTGAATCCCATTAACATTAAAGTCAATGGAACAGGATTGGTTCCTGTAAAAAGGTTGCTATTAGCCAGAAGTTAATATCAGTATTGCTATTAAGCAGCATCCACTGTATAGACAAGATAAAGATACAGAATTATTGAAGCAATACGGAAGTTACTCGTTATATTTGTAGAACCTGATCTTTTCATTCAGGTGTATTTCATCCATAAGCTAGATGTTCCATCTTTGAAAACTGAAAGCAAAGTGTGGCCAGCATTCATAATGGCAATCACTGTAACTGTGATACATACTTTGAAAAACACTGCAACTGGTTTTTAATAGTCCCATGGATCATTTTAATGAAGTTTACATTCCAGCTCAACAGAAAGCTAAGGAATCTTCTTCCCTGTTAAGGAAAAAAATAGAAATAAGCCCAAATCAGGAATCAATTTAAGATCCATTTCAAGTTGTTAACTGAGAAAAAACGGTTACTAGCCTTCCATAACTGTTGTTCTTGGAAATGTTTTCCTCATGTCCATTCCAATGTAGGTATGAGCTCACCCCAAGTACCACCACTGAAAAGTTTTTCCCAGTGGTGTCTGTCAGGTCGGCTCTACCCCCTGGAGTTGTGCTCTCATACCGGTGGTACATAGGGCCCCACCGCCCCCTCAGTTCCTTCTTCCCGGCTAATTCCAACAGAGGTACAGGCGAGGGAGTTTTGGAATGGACATGAGCAACACTCTCAAAGAACAACAATTACAGAAAGTTAGTAACCATTTTTTCTTCAAGTGCTTGCTCATGTCCATTCCAATGTAAGCGACTCCTAAGCAGTCAAGCAAGTGGAGGGTTCGAAGTTCATTGACACACTAACAGCTCGGCTGAAACTCACATCATCTCTAGTTTGCTAGGTGATGGCATAATGGGACGTGAAAGTGTGGACTGACGACCGTGTTGCCACTCTACAGGTGTCCTGAATCAGAACTTGTGCCATGATGCCACCGCCGATACTTGAGTTCTTGTAGAATGGGCTGTCAGAGAAGGAGCTGAGACCTTCACTAGGTCATAGCATGTGCGGATACAGGAAGTGATCCACGATGAAATTTTCTGGGCCAAGAATGGACGGCCTTTCCTTCTGTCTGCAACAGCTACAAAACTTTATATCTACAGACGCGGATATCTGCAGATATAAAGCGGATATCCGAGGAGCTGCAAGTCTCTACTGGGAATGGCAGCGGTGAAAGCAGCCGCACATCTGGCTGCTGCTCACAGAAGCCAGTGGCCCATGCGGCAGTTCCTCTGGCGTGGCTGTACCGCCCCCAGCTCCACCCAAGGGGGAGGACACCAGGCTCAGCAGCAGCTGTCCCTGGTCACACTAGTCCAGGAGTGTTACTCCTGGGGAAATTCTGCGCAACTGCACAGCAGAAAAATGCCCCCCTTCCCTCCCTTCCGTTTGCTTCCTTGCAGAAAACGGTTTCTGTGGGGAAGCAAAGAGAAGCTGCACCAGTACTCACTCACTCCTCCACAGCAGCTCAGATGCGTCTGTTCGGGCAGCTGGGGGAAGAGAAATCACTGAGGGGAGGGGGGTCTGGAGATGCCCTGGCCACCCAGGGACGTAAGTCCCAGCTGGAAGGGGAGGAGAGAGAGAGAGTTCCCCTTCCACCATTCACAGAGCAGCTGGGGCTGAGTCAGATCAAGCCCCAGAAACTTCCCCTGGCTGCAGCAGCCGGGCGGGAGGGGGAGAGAAGAGGATGTCTTGGTGCGGAGGAGGGGTCCGGGTGTGGGAGGAGGGGTGGGGTCGGGAGGGGTTCCGGGTGCAGGGTTGGGTGGATAGGGGGAGCAGTTTCCTGTACAGTGACCCCTCCCCCCCCCACCTGCACACCCAGATCCCCCTCCACCAAGCCCCCTCCGCATCAGGAGCCACCCGCCCCCAGAACCCCCCCCCCACTCCCAATGAGCTCCCAAAACCCCCACCCCCTGCATCAGGAGCCCCCCACACCCGGACCCACACCCCACTGAGCCCCAAGCAGCTGCACCCTGAACCTCCCCACCCCCAGACCACTCCCGCCCCCCAGGCCCTCACCACCTTCTCCTGGAATCCCCTGCAGAGTCCCATTTCCCCTGCACACATAACCCCACATCAAGCCCCTATGCATCCAAATTTCCCCCTACACCCAGACCCCTTACACACACCCCCGAGCTGTCCGCACCCAGATTGCGCCACACAGAACCCTGGTACTCTTGAGGGAATTCTGCACCAGAAAAATTCTGCAAAGTTCTGCATATTTTATTTGTCAAAATAACACAATATAATCACACCTTTTTCAATTATTTTGGTAATTTATTTCAAAATACTTGTAAGCACATAATTGAAAATGTTGTGATTATATTATTTTGACAAATAAAATATGCAGAATTTTAAAATATTGTGCGCAGAATATTTAATTTTTTGGCACAGAATTCCCTCAGGAGTAGAGCGTGCAAGTCGAATATCCACTTTATATCCGCGGATATAAATTTGGTATCTGCACAGGGCTCTATGGATTTCCAAAAGGGTTTAGTCCTTTCTATGTAAAGAGCAAGTGCACGCCTAACATTCAGCGAGTGGAGTCTCTGTTCCTTCCTTTTAGCATGTGGCTTGGATAGAAGACTGGAAGGAAGATATCCTGGTTACTATGGAATTGTGAGACCACCTTTGGCAGGAAGGCCGCGTGTGGCCACAACTGAACCTTGTCCTTGAAGATGACTGTGTATGGTGGTTCTGAAGTAAGAGCTCTGATCTCTGAGATCCTTCTGGCAGAAGTAATGGCGACCAGGAGGGCCACAGTCCAGTACAGGTAGAGCAGAGAGCATGTTGCCAACAGTTCAAATGGGGGGGCCTGTTAGCCTTGCCAGCACCAAGTTGAGGTCCCAGGAAGGGAGTGGCTGGCGTACCTGGGGCTACAGCTGCTCCAACCCCTTAAGAAAACAACCACAGATCAAGTTTGAGAAGACTGACCGGTCATTCACCCACGAGTGAAAGGTCGAGATAGTGTCCATCTAGTTGCAAATAGATGATACTGTTAGGTATAGCTGTTTTGAGTGGAGTAGGTAGTATAGAATAAAAGGGTCATGTTGACTGAGTAGGCGAGACGCCCTTTTGCGCTGAGCAAATAGAGAATCTCTTCCACTTCGCCAGGTAAGTGGCTCCAGTGGATGGTTTCCTGCTCCCTAAAAGCACCTCGCCAACAGGCCCAGAGCATGCCAGTTCTGTGGGGCTCAGCCATGGAGCTTCCATGCTGTGAAATGAAGAGACTCAAGGCTCGGATGACGTAGACAGCCGTGGTCCTGAGAGATCAGGTCCGGAAACGGGGGCAGGCTGATTGGCATGTCCACTGAGAGATCTAGGAGAGTGGTGAAACAGTGCTGATGCATCCAGGCCGGGGCTATCAGGATAAGACATGTCCTATCCCTTCTGACCTTCAGCAGGACCCTTTGTATGAGAGGGATGGAAGGGAACATGTAGAAGAGATGGTCCATCCAAAGGAGGAGAAAGGTGTCTGTGAGCGAACCCGGGCTGTGGCCTAGGAAGGAGCAGAACTGAAGACACTTCTTGTGCTTTATCACGAACAGGTCTACCTGGGGGTTGCCCACCCCCGGAAAATGGTACTCACAACGTCTGGGCAAATGGGCCACTCATAATGGTTGGAAAAGGATCTGCTGAGATGGTCCACTAAATCGTTCTGTGACCCCGAGAGGTAGAAGGCTTTGAGGTGGATCAAGTGGCTATGCAGAATTCCCACAGGCGAAGAGCTTCCTGTCATATGGGAGAGGAGTGCGCTGTGCCCTGCCTATGTAAAATGTTGCCGTCATGTTGTCTGTAAGGACTGACACGCAGTCGCCCTCCAAGTGGGGTTGGAACACCTGGCAGGCTAGGCGCACTGCCGTCAGTTTCCTCATGTTGATGTATAACAAGAGCTCCTCCGGGGACCAGAGGCCCTGAATCCTGAGGGTCCCCAAGTGTGCCTTCCCATCCCATCACCAACGCGTCTGTGATGAAAGACATTGGCGGTTGGGGCCTCGAGAACATGACTACTGCACAAGCTGTCCGTGGATCTAACCACCACCCACGGAAATCACTGACAGGGGAAGCGAGACTGCCCCGTCCAGATGGTGTTGGCCCAGTGCGTAGACCGATGCCAACCAAATCTGGAGATCCCGGAACCATAGTCTCACGCGTTGCACCACATAGCTGCATGATGCCATATGCCCCAGGAGCTTTACAGTTTCTTGCTGCGGTGATGGGGTGATTCCTCAGGCTCTCCATGAGAACCCTACAGCTCTGAACAGATTTTCCGGGAGAAAGGCTCTGGCCTGGGTCAAGCTGAGAACCGCCCCAATGAATTCTATCCTTTGAACCGAGGAAAGGGTAGATTTCTGCATGTTTATCAACAGCCCCAGGGCCTGGAAAGTTGACTGTATTACTCCACATCTGCCTCCACCTGGGCCTTGCATCGACCTCTGATCAGCCAATCATCAAGGTAAGGTAGACCTGAAACCCTTGTCTCCTTAGGAAGGCTGCGACGACTGCCATGCACTTTGTGAACACCCAAGGGGCCGCTAACAGGCTGAATGGGAGCACCATAAATTGGTAGTGCACGTGGTTCACAACAAATCATAGGAACCTTCTGTGTCCCCAAAAAACTGCAATATGAAAATACGCGTCCTTCAAGTCAAGGGCAGCATACCAGTCCCCTGGATCCAGAGAAGGGATAATGGAGGCTAAGGAGACCATGCGGAACTTCAGTTTCTTCATGAATCTGTTGAGGTTTCGCAGGTCCAAGATCAGTCTGAGATCGGCATTGGCCTTCAGGATTAGGAAGTAGAGGGAACAGACCCCAGCACCTTAACTCTGGTGGAACCTCTTCCATTGCTCCCACCTTTAGGAGCGACTGCACCTCCTGGGCCAGAAGTTTCTCGTGAGAAGGGTCCCTGAAGAGGGATGGGGAGGGAGGGAAGGAGGGGAAACAATTGAATTGAAGGGTGTATCCCAGTTCTATTGTGTATAGCATCCAGCAATCTGAGGTAATGTAGGCTCACGCCCAATAGAAGTGAGATTCCCTATATTTGTAGACAGGTTAATTTGGATCCACACATTGTCCTGGTACGTCATTCCATCAAAAGGCCTGCTTAGACCCTGCTAATTGTCTTTCAGGGGGAGGTACTGGGACAGATGAGGACTGGGACAGAGGCCTTCTCTTACAGCCTTTACTCCTTCTCCTGCTGTAGTCCTGCCTCTGCTGTGGCAGGAAGAAGCAGGGCCATTGGTTGGGGCTTATAATGCTTCTTAGCAAAAGCTAGTGTATGTAATCCCATGGATTTCAGGGTGGCTCTAGAGTCTTTCAGTCTATGCAGCTTCAAGTCTGTCTGCTCCAAAAAAGAGCAACTTGGCTTCAAACAGAAGGTTCTGCACAGTCTGCTGCAACTCATAGGGCAAATCCGAGGACTGAAGCCATGAGCTTCTTCTCATGACCACAGCCAAAGCCATGGATTGGGCTGCTGAGTCTGTCATGTCCAAAGCTGCCTGAAGAGACGCCCTACCCACTGATTTCCCCTCTTCAACTACGGCTGAGAACTTGCCCCTGAACTCGTGTGGCAAAAGCTTTTTGAATTTAGCCATTGCGCTCCAGGAGTTGAAATCATACCAGCTCAGGAGTGCTTGCTGGTTTGTGATCATGAGCTGGAGGCCATCAGCTGAGTACACCTTCCCGCCAAAAAGGTCTAGTTTTTTGGCATCTTTGGCCTTGGGAGTCAGCCCTTGCTGACCTTGACACTCCTGCTCGTTTGCCACTAAAACAACCAACAAGCCCAGTAGTAGGGGTGGGGAGGGGTGTACAGAAATTCATACCCCTTCGGAGGGACAAAGTACTTCTTCTCCATCCTCTTCACAGTGGGTTGGAGGGATGCAGGGGTCTGCCATAAGACCTTGATGGGGTCCAAAATGGCATTATTCAAAGCAATGGTCTTGAAGCCGCTGAGATGTCCACCAGGGCATGGGAGATTCGGAGATCTCCTCCACCTGGATAACCAAGTACTGGGCTACCCTCTTGAGGCGCTCCTGGTGCACCCTATAGTCGTCCTGGGAAGGCGCTATACTTGTCCCCGCCACTGCCTCATCAAGAGAGGTGGAAGAGGACGCCTGTACTGGTAAGGGGCCTTGTTCCTCACCCTCTGCACCAGCTAGGTCCCGTGAGGCTGGATCTTGCAATTCGGTACCAGGCTCGGCACTGAGGCCTGGTCCCTGCTCCAAAGGAGGTGGTGCGGGCTCTCTTGACTCCGATGCAATAGAGTAGGACCTCCTGGACTGTGGACCCTGGACTGGCTGAAAAGGGTCAGGGATTCCAGAATGGATACTGTAGTGACATCTGCCATTGGGTCAGTGGCCAGGCTGTTGGTGGAATACCCAGGCTCATCTCAGCTGTTGAGCGTCACCGACTGGAGTTGCTTCTTGGTGACAAGAACGGAGCAGTGCTGGCCGGTGCTGGAGAACAGTGCTGGGAGGGAAGAAACCAGTGCTGCGACATCATGGCCAGCTTGCCCTTTGATGGCACCTAAGGTCTCGGTACCATGGCCATCCTCACCTCTGGTACTGCCACTATCTGCTCCTCAATGGCAGGGGATGGCGATACCGGGAGTGATAGTAATGCCCTTGCTGCCTCAAACATCTCCAGCATGGATAGTAGCGCCAGGGCCAAACTCCAGTGGCTCTCTTTTGGTGGAGAGTCCAAAGGTGCTGGACTCAACTGTGCCCTTACTGGGGCCAGAGTCAACGGTACCATACGCATTGCTGGCATCTCTGAGTGGCCGGCATGGGTCACACACTGTCAGCATCTCAATGGCCTGCAGACTTTGGGGTTGGGGAATGTCCCAGTCAATCTTTCTCGGTACCGGCAATGGAGAACAATGCCAAGAGTCCCATGCTGGAATTGTCTTCCTTAGCACCGGAGATCAGCGTTGGTGCCGGGAGTCCTGAGCCATACACAGTCCTTCCTAGGCGCTGGAGAAGTGGAACGATGCTCTGTCTCCCTTAGAAATGCCAGGGTGCTTCTTACTGAAGCCAAAGTACCCGGTGTTGGGTCAACGTGACTCTGCTCGGAAGGGGACGAAGCACTGCCTCCATAAGGAGGAACTTGAGTCTAGAATCTCTGTCCTTCTTAGTACTGGGCCTAAAGCCCTTGCAAATCCTGCAACGCTCCTGCATGTGCGTCTCCCCCCAGACACTTGAGGCAGATGGAATGTCGGTCGCTAACCAGCATCGGCTTATGGCATGATGCACACGGCTTGAACCCTGGGGTCCGAGGCCTACCCTGATGCCAGGGAAGGGCTAACCCCACTAAGCGGTGTCTGCTACTAACAAACAAACTCAAACTCTAGAAAAAGAAGTATTTACAAATAAACAGCAAAGTCCACTGAGAGAGGTACTGAAAAAAACCACAAGGATGAGCAGCAGTTCCAGCGACTGTCATGGGTGGCAAAAAGGAACTGAGGCGTCGGCAGGGCCCTATATAACAGTGCTGTGAGGCTGCGACTCCAGGGGGCAACAGAGCAGACCCAACAGATACCACTGAGAGAAAAACTCTACAGAGGCAGTGCTCGGGGCAAGCACACACCTACACTGGAATGGACATGAGCAAGCACTCGAAGAACTTAAAGTCAAAGGTAATGTTTCCTAAAGAAAAAAATTGCATATATTTAAGTGATATTCTGATTGTTTAAGAAAAGTTGTAAGATTCTTAAGCATTTTTATTGCCTAGTATAACTGAAGAATTACTTAGTATTTATTTGTACTGCAGTAGTGCCTAGGGACTCAAACTGGAGATCAAGAACCCAATATGCTAAGTACTACACCTCTACCCCGATATAACGTGACCTGATATAACACGAATTCGGATATAATGTAGCATGATAACAGATAGTAAAGACAACAGGATTTGGCCCTAAGCAAAAAAAAAAAAAAAAAAAAAAAGAAAGAAAGATTCACTTTGGGGGGAAAAAAAACCTACACATTGGCTCTTAGCTCCATAACCTGAAATAAGTGGTGAATTGTCTGTCTAAAGCTCACTATATGACTCGTTAAGAAATGGTACTTCCACAAATACGATGTCACAAAAAGACTAACTCCAAAAGAAGTTAACATTTAAAATATTTGAAAACATATGGAAAAGCATAGTGGGAAAAATGTCTGTTTACCTCTTCTTTTTTTATATGGTTAACACTCATAAAGCACCGAAGCAACAAATCTTTTACTTCATTAGTCTCTTCGAGGTCATAATCAAAACACAGTAACGTCTGGTGTAGATGCCATAGACGAACTATATCTGCACCCTAAAAAAAGAAAGAAACACAGTTATGCTATAGTGAAAGTAAACCTAATTACACTTTTAGACTTCGCTGTCTAAGAGCTCTCCTGCCAACCACATTTCAGTTTCAGGACCTGAACCAGTCCTGTACCACATAGGCAGTGGTACTTTTTCAGACTGCATAAAACATTAATTTCCTTGATATAGTGGAAATGGAAACAAATTAAAACAACATGCATAACCACAGGAAAAAGACTTGTAGTGAATCTGAGAGTCCAAGAGGAAGCCAAGGAAAAGAAACCAAATATGACTAGGATAAGGGGAAGAAACAAGACAATGTTGCAGAGGTGGGATGAACCATGACAGAAGCAATTAGAATGATGAGATGACAAACATGAGAATGGCTATAGAGGAAACAATTTCTTGGGTACTGCCACAGATGTGCACAGTGCTTTAGAAAACACAGTTCAGACAAAAATCGTCTGAGAAAATTAATCGAAATCAAACTGAAATAAAACAAGCAATTAAAAATGAGATGTGAGGCTGGGAGCTAAGAATTATAGTTCATCAGCAATGGAAAGCTAAGCAAAAGGAGTGGACATGCCTCTGGAGCACGCTGGGTATGGAACTGCAGTTATTTCTCTGTCTCAGTTTTCCCTAGTGGCCTTTCAATAAATTCAATGAGGCTTGTATACAGTCAATAATGCCCCTTCCGGGGTCTAGTTTATTTAATCAACTGCCAAACATGGTATGTAAACAAGCCTTCTCCCTCAGCTGTAACTCCCCAGGCTTCTCTACTGCCTAGTCTCTCCTCTGATGACTCAGGGAATCTCCTACGCCTTCCTGTCCAGAGAGCTTTGTAATCTCTCCTCTGGAAATCTGTGTTCTGGAGTAGTTCCTCTCCCCAGAAGCTTCCTCTGTATTCTGGCTCTTCATAAAGCCCAGGTGTTCCTTCACTAGTTAACTAATGCCCAGCTACCGAAAGACACCATAATAGAGGTTCAACTTAAATGTATACCCCAAATTAAAAAAAACATAGTAAGAAAACCAAAAAAGTGCCACCGTGGCTAAACAACAAAATAAAAGAAGCAGCAAGAGGCAAAAAGACATCCTTTAAAAGTGGAAGTTAAATCCTAGTGAGGAAAATAGAAATAGAAAGGAGCATAAACTCTGGCAAATTAAATGTAAAACTATCATTAGGAAGGCCAAAGATTCAAAAAGTAATAGCAAAAAAAAAAAAAAAAAAAAAAAAAAAAA